>QMIH01001482.1:17096-32339 GCA_003987875.1 Clarias batrachus
GTCAGGGCCTCCACTGAGGCTGGCTGGAGGGTCAGGGCCTCCACTGAGGCTGGCTGGAGGGTCAGGGCCTCCACTGAGGCTGGCTGGAGGGTCAGGGCCTCCACTGAGGCTGGCTGGAGTCTGGGTGCTGGCCTTGACGTCAGCTGCCTCTTTGTTGGCCTTGGCCAGCTGTTCCTGCACCACTGCCCCCAGCTCCAGCAGGGTTTGCATTTGCCCCCGATCTCCCGTCGAGCGACAAACGTTTATCTGTTGGATCAGCACCCCGGCTAGTTGGTGGAGCCCCAGCCTCCGCTGTTGAAGCTCCACGTGATCTGCCCTCTGAACGCCAGCAGACACATGTTCGCCCTCTCCAGCTTCTTGCTGAGGCGCTCCACCGGCAGTCGCTCCGGCGCGCCCCAAGTAGTTCCGCCGGAGGGCAAGCCGACTCCCTACGAATGTTGCTTGCCCTGGCGTGACAGTCATAGCCCCCCCAAAAAAAATTTCCCAGGGGAGGCTCTTCTGCTATACTACTTTTAAGGTCTTGCATTCTGTCACGGTTACTGCTTGCCGGACGAAAGAGAGACATGATAGCAGAGGTGAAGTGGAACAAAAGGATTTATTGATAACACAAAACAGGGAACAAAAAGAACAGACATGAACTGAAACCAGGATAAAATTAACATGGAGCTACACCGACCTAGACATTACAAACAGACAGACGGACAGACTAGGAGAACACAGAGCTAGGAACAACACAGAGCTTGGAACAACACAGAGCTAGACAACATACCAGGACAAACAGTAACCCTAGACGAACAGATGCAAGACCAAGACACACCGAACTCAGGAACATTTATAACAAACACTAATTAGCAACCTCAGTTCAGGTGAGTGCCACATCACTTGACTGAGGTGCATTCTGGGAATTGAAACTACAAAAGAAAACAAAACACAAAATGTCTGTGGGCGCATTAAACAAATTCACAATCACAGTGTTAAAATTACAGTACAAATTTAGAATTTAAAAACCCTTCCTCCTTTCTTATTTGAGTTTCACACACACGTGCACACGCACAATGGAAACATCTGTTTTATCAGGAAAATAAACAAGAAATCTCTCTAATGACGTAGAGAGAAAGTCTGTAAAGTAAAAATAAAACGAATTAACCTGCACTTTACCTGTGAAAAAAATTATGACAAAGAGGGTTTATGTGTAGAGCAGAGAGTATGTGTGTGTGTGTGGGCGAGAGGAGGAGGGCCATGATGTCCAATGACGTGCGCGCACACAAATGCAGTGCCGGCTAAGTCAGCGAGAGAGAGAGAGAATATGGTTTACGAACACATGTGGTCACAGTGTTATAGTAAACAGTACACACGTGCACGGATGTTGATTATACCAGTAAGAGACTCGCACTAAGCCCCAGCAGGCGATTACCCATAATTCCGCCGTGCAAGAGAGAGAAAAAACGTTGGCTCAGTTGTGATCGTGTGATGCTCAGCATCAAAACAAGAAGCGCAGGCGTGCTACACTATACTCGTACTACGAGTATACTGTACTCGTAAACCAAGACATGTTAGTTTTTCAAGTCAAAATTTATTAAAAATCTTTGCGGAACACTTGCAAACCGTGTTAATCAGAATAAACTGTGTTAATTTCAATGTAATAAAACTAAATACGCCAAATAGACTTCATAAGACTCTACTTTTATTTAAGTGCACTCACAATGAGGACAAAACGTCAAGATTTTGTAAAATAATGAAAGCAAATAGGGTGTGCTTTTCTGTATTGGTTCGGGTAAACTGGAGCACATCAGAAAATGAACTGAAACTCCATGTATATTTTCCTCACATATGTGAAAAATATATATAGTACTTATAGAAAGCGAAAAGTCTGCTTACAAATAAACGGAAAACAAATTTCAGATTATGTAATTCATATGAAACATGAACTATAGACACATCCATGGCTGCGGAAATAGCTTTATCGCTACAGCTCAAAACACAGAAATCACTAATTTATTAATTAACTATTAAAATGGTCAGAGTCAGTTGCCTTGCTGTTTTTCCAAGATGCATTCATAATCAATAGTCTACTTCTGCAGGTGCGCTCTGGAAAACTTTGTGTGCAGTTGAGTGCTGATTGGACTATATAGGAAATTAAAAAGGAGGATCACGATGCCGGCTCAACATCCCAAACCCAAACCCCATTTAACAAATATTGTAAGTAAACAACAATGTGTCACCTGAGAGGTCTTACATATTCATGAAAAGTCACGGATTATTCAGTGAAACAGAGGCTCTGCTGAAAAACATTAGGCACATCAACCCAAATAAAAGGTATTTCAGAGTGTTAGAATTTAGTTTTCACATATATAAACTTATATAAATATAAATTTTATATTTTATTAAAATGCACCAGCACTTCCATTCCATGGATTAAAAATGATAACAATGTTAATTTTTAAATCTAGAATCTGGAAGATTTGAAATTTACACAAATTTAAGAAAAGGCTTAAGCACTGCACTGCAAATAATCTTCGTCCTCAGTTAAAGTGCGGAAGGGGGCATTTTAATGCTGAGGTGCCTTCAGAGCAAGACCACTAAGCTTAAAAACAGTTTCTACCCTGAGGCAATCAGACTGCTGAACACAAGGCTGCTAAAAATGGATAATATTTAATTATAATATCTATCTCTACATTTTCTTGAAGTGCAATATATAACCTACAGGTTAAATACATTGTTAACACATATTTTATATTTTCACATATTTTCAATATATATATATAACTACAAATTTTTCCCGTAGTGCAATGTATAATCCTATGGTGCAATACATTAATTACATTACATTAATAATTCTATAAGTGCAATGTACAAAATGTGCAATATAGTTTTGAAAATATGCAATACTATGTACAGTTTACATTAAAATTTTTGCAGAACATATCTCTGATTGTTCTTATCTATATTTAATTCAATTCATTTTTATCTCTATACCCTCCAGCTTTTAACAGAGGTCATTGTCTCAAAGCATCTTCACAGAAATGAAAAGAAAATGAAAAGAAAATTTATGGAAGTGTATATGTGTAAGAAAAATGTGTCTAGATAATGAGATTGTCCCTGATGAGCAAGCCAAGGGTGACGGCGACAGTGGCAAGGAAAAACTCCCTGAGATGGCAATAGGAAGAAACCTTGAGAGGAACCAGGGAACTCAATCCTCATTTGTGTGATAACAGATAACAGAAATTGTATAACATCATGTGTGTCATGCAGCTGAAAGTTCGATATAATGGAAGTTCTTTAAATTAACATGAAATCCAGTTCAACGCAGGGATGAGTCAGCAGGTGCAGAGGGCAGATGGGGTCTGGATCACTGGGAGTTCAGGAGCAGCATGTGTAGATACAAACCAACATGAAGCAGAATCCAGCTGGAGCAGGTCTTTCACTGGATGCCTCAGGATCCTTGCAGGGTTGGCCTCTGTCTACTGAAGACTCGGGCATCTGGATATATATGTAGCCCATGGACTAATACCTTTAGGCATTAAATATCACCTGTTAAGTAAGTTCAGGAAAATGTGTGCTTTTGTCTGGTAAAATTCTTATAAATATGTTCAGTTTTTTATTTTGCTTGGGTCTATGGGGGTAATATATTAATGTGTGTTCTATCTATGGTTGCAGTGTGCTGTGTGCCATGTGCTTAGAACAACCAATGTTTTTTCATTTCTTCGCTGTGATTGGAAGATGCAGTGTCTTGACAATATTGCTGTAGTGTGATTGGATGTGGGACGGGACTGGAAGGAGGAGCGAGACGAGAGAGCAAGCGGGAGCTAGAGGCTACGCTCGTAAAAAAAAAAAAAAAAAGGAAAAAAAAAAACAAGCTGACAGAGACATTACAAAGGAAAGTGCCGTTTTACGGTTTAAAATTGTGCTAGTTACTCCGGTTGTTGTACCCGCTACAGCTCAATGAACTGCAGTATATTAATTAGCCATTTTAACGAATGTTTACTCAAGAAAGCTGGCGTTGTTTGAATAGTCCGGCTAACTAACCAGCTAGCCTAGAGAAAGACTCTTCAAGATTCCCCAGATAGCGCTCCAGGTGACCAGGAGAAAGCCTAGCAGTTCCTCTGGGGACGAGGGAGAAGGGCACATTGCACCTTACAGGACAGACCGACTCCTGTTGCTCATCGCAGTCAGCAGTGAGCCAACCTGCAGACTGCCGCTAAACCATCCTTGTGGAGGTGTGTCGCTTGGACACGGATATCACCCTGCTTGCCTGTGAGTACTCCAGCCTTTTATTTTTGCTCATTAGAGTGAAGGGGCTTTAACGTTTTTGGCCACCATGTTCCCGAGCATCGACCAGACCTGCAACAGGGGGTTGGTTGTAATTTTATTTATTTATTTTTCTGGTCGCCGACATGTGTGTGTGTGTGTGTGTGTGTGTGTGTGTGTGTGTGTGTGGGGCCCCCAAAGAGTTAAAGTTGTTCTAACAGAGCTAATTTTGTCACTGTATATTGAGTACTGAAAACAGATGTACAAGTTAAAGGAGTATATTCAAATGTTAAACACTGTATCAGTATATTTGGTGTTGAGGTATTGAGAGACTGCCATATTGTGAGTTGCTTAGTTTTGCAATATATAATTTGGAAAGTAATGGATTTGGCTTAACGGAAGTACTGTCATTTATTCTAATTTTATTTATTTATCTATTTATTTATTTTGTCATTTAATAAATTTGGCAGCGAATTGGGGACATAATTGTTATTGTAATTTGTTTAATAAGTTAGATAAGGTTGCACAGTAGACAACATAGGTGAGTGAGATTCCAATCTATCTTTACTTAAATTTAAAGGGGGTGATCATAAATCAACCTAGGGAAATAAAGTTTACGATCTCAGAGCGCTATCCTACTTGTAAAGGGTTAAGAAAGCGCTACATATATATATTATTCTGTTACCTTTGTGGCTTAGACAGGACCTTGGTCCTAATTTAATACCATAACATGGAAGTGTGCTGGTATGAAAATAAAGAATCCTTGAATTTTAATTTCACACCCTAGTCTTACTGTTCTTGTATGAGGAGTCTGAATGTATATGGGGAAGAGGGGGGAAGGGTGAATTATTTGTCTGACACACACAGGAACATTAAGACAACAACAACCTAAAATGAATAACGAATTAAGAGTCTCTAATTATACTGGTTCACTATTGGACAGAACATGCGCTGGGTGGTTTTGACCCAAGTGGTAGGTTTTACCATTTAACCCTGATTTCTGGTCCTCAAAAGTTGTTGTCCTCAAAAATTTAACAGATGGGCACTCATGTCCATCAGTCTGATCAACAGCATACTGGAGAAACTCCCAGGTGGGAAAACACTGCTTTGTGTAGTTAACATCTACCTCAAAAACAACTTTAAAACAAACATCAACAGCCTCCACCAAAGAGTATCTCAATAGCACTGGCTCCAACAATAGGAAAGGCCTGGCAAAACAGGGAACCATGCTGCAGTCATTTTCATATTTTGCAGATATTCCATGATGTTGGTCCTACCTGTGTTCTCATTTGTAAATACACAAAATAATGAACATTATTTGAACATGAATATGTATGTTTCTGACTAATTTACCTCATGATTTAATGTGTGAAGGATAACAGGATAAGGAACTCTATCTGGATTTAATACGAAACATCCGCACCTTTCAAATTCTCAACAAACCATAGATGAATACGATATAATATATTCAATTATGACTTAATAATGATGCATTTGTGATCCAGTATATTCGCACTGGATCACAACGTTCGATTCCTGGATGATGCTGTAACCTTTCGCAGCCGGAGGCCTAGAGAGAGCTGATTGGCCGAGCTCTCACAGAGGGTTGGGATGAGAGGGGGATGAGAGGTACTTAGTGCTCCCACATTAATCACGGCTCTACAGCCAATCAGGGGCATCTGTGAACTCACTAAAGGAGAGGGGGGTGCGAGCAGTTTGAAAAGATGTAGTCGGCTGGGGTGATGTGGTTCGGAGGAAACATGTGATAGTCTTCGGCCCTCCCAACTGAGTGATAATAGTAGCCTTAATGTGGGAGCCCCCTATTGACGGGGAGGAATTGGACACAAACAAATTACGGAGAAAATTGGGGAAAAATCCCCCCACCGCTCCCCATAAAAATAAAATAATGATGCATTTTTTTAATTTACCCCACACCCCATGTCAAAGCATTTAATTTAAACAATAAAATATTATTGCTCCTACCACAACTTGCTAAAAACTAAGAAAAGTTTTTCACATTAACTTACCATAGATGAGTGCTTTGAGTGTGAGCCAACCAGAAGTAAAAATCCTGCCAGCTTTAAGTGGCGTGCCCCTTGCTTCAGAAGCTCATCATGCCATTTTTCAATTCCAAGAAGGCAAAAAGCAGACTTGGAACTGCACACTGGATGGTTTGAGGATACCAGGTATATTGCAAATGGAATGTAGAGTACAGGATGTGTCACACAGCCGCAATATATATTATACCATAACCATATTATATTAAAGATTCTCAGTTAGAAATACCCAAAATAAAATAAATCCGCTGTTTTAATCACTACAGAGACATCACAGCCAGTGGTAGTTTTCAGAAGTGAAAACTATTCTAATGTTCTATTCTGAAATTCTATTTTTCCAGTTATTTCTATATTTAAAGTTTGATGTCTTTAAATTTACATTTTTTAAAATAATAACAATAAACAGATACAAACTAACATAGGATTTATAACTGTTCATTCTTTGTACAAATAAACTTGTCAGCTAGTGAACTTGATCATCTGTCTAAACAAAATGTAACCAATGTTTATTTATTGATTTTAACTCATTATTATTATACAGTAAATGTCACTACCTCTTGTTCTGATTTTTCATCAGAGTATAAAGTACTGAGATGTGGAAATTACCATTGCTGTATTATTTCTTCTTCTATACATACATATTACAGTATTACATTAATACAGTAATACATATTTTTATAACTTTTTTATGACTTAAGCTCTAATTAAATAAAAAACTGCAAAAACGAATTACTTTGAATTGCGACTGATTTATTTTGGCAGCAGCGGTGAGCACAGCGGTAAAAGGCATTCTGGTTGACTACCTACTGTACATAGACCAAGCTAAGTCATGTTCCCTGTTTCCCAACACAAGAGCAGTAGTGGGTAGAGTAGCCAAAAAATTTACTCAAGTAAGAGTAGCTGTACTTCAAAATAATATTACTCAAGTAGAAGTAAAAAGTAGTCATCCAAAATATTACTCAAGTAAGAGTAAAAAAGTATTCGGTGAAAAGCCTACTCAAGTACTGAGTAACTGTTTCATCATAATGTCTGATTTTTTTTTTTTTTTACAAATTATGTAAGCAGTCAGACAAAATGATAAAATGTTCAAATTGCAACATTTCTATATAATAAAATAAATGAATAAAACTAAATATCTTATCAAAATAGCAAAATAGCAAATTAACGAATAAGAAACGCAAATTTCCCAATCTCCCTTTTTTCATAATATAAAGCTTTTTAAATAAATACCTATTATAGGTAACATATATATGTTTGAACAGCAGCCCTACAAATGGCTCAGCAGGCAAAAAAATAACATTTTCAACAAAGAACATTTGAGTCAAGAGGTCTCACTTAACCATAAACTATGTCCAGCAGAACAAATGTAATAAAATTATATATTTTTAGCCTCTAGTTTATTTGACAATTATACATGTTAAGATTGCAACATTAAATAAAACAGCTAAACTAACTGCGACATGTTTGCTTTACTGTCTATCGCTGCTGAAGAAAACTCTTACCCCACCCCCGCTTCCGTGTGGTCATTTGACTCCATACAGTTATTGGTATTGTGGCTGATTGGATTATTGTTGCTACATCTGATTGGTGAAACACAGTCAGAGTCCACCAGCTACATTTCTCTGGCAAACACAAAGAATATCTAAAGCACTATTCGGAGGGGACTAGTTTTACTGGGGGACATTTGAGTTGAAATTTTTTCAGCCGACATCTGTCATCTCATGTCAATGTATGGATTCGGTCGGGACTAACATCTCTGTGATTATTAATGAGGTAGGCGTGTCTGTATTTTACATGTGAGCGTTGCACAAGACTACGTGTTGAGGATGAGGATTTTTACTGGAGCGCAGAAAGCAGAAACTCAAATACCGGCGCGCTAGAGATTCTATGGTAGTTCACGCTGACCAAAAAAACACAAGAAAACGCGTTTCGGGAAAACATTCCGACATTCGCATTCGGACGGGATTAGATTTCTCAGAGGACCGCCGAGTTTGCTGAAAAACAGTAGGTAATTTGCTCTGGAATTTTCACAGTGGTGGTGTGAGAAAAAGACAGACATGGCAGATTCAGATGGGATTCAAATCACAAAGTACCTCTGTGAAACAGAAATTTGTCTAACGTCCCCCAGTAAAACTAGTCCCATCCGAATAGTGCTTAAAGTGTAAAATGAATGGTTAGAAAAGTAACAAGTCGAGTGTAGCTGAATGTAGCGGAATAAGCATAGCATTTCTTCTTCACAAATCTACTCAAGTCTGTCACGTTTCTCGGTGCGAGGCATAAATGCAGAGGATCCAGGTTTTAAAGGAAACGATTTATTATTATAAACACAAAACAGGGAAATCAAATAAACAGAATACTTTAAGGGAAACTGAAACTAAAACACGTATAAAGACACTGAAGCCATGAACTAAACATACAGACATTAACAAGGTGGAAATCAACAGATGCAAGACGCTAAACTGAACTAAAACAAACCATTTATAATAAAACTAATGAGCAAGTCGGTTCAGGTAAGCGCCCCACGTCATGAAGTGAAGTGAAAACAAAAGAACTACAAACAAAATCACAGGGCGCTTTGGCGCCCTCTAGGGGTTATCCCTGACATAACCCCCCCCCCCCCCCCCCNCCCCCCCTCAAGGTTTATAACTATGCATCTTTATGAGGCGCCGTATAGGGCTTAAATCAAACTTCACTCATGCATACACATATGAAACACTTGCGTACACATATATGAAACAGTCACACATCTGTATATACTACTAACTGCTCACACAACTACATATGAAATGCGCATGCACATACCTATGACACACGCGCACATATATGCAAACTTTCCGTGCACATATATGCAAACTCTCCGTGCACACACACATATGAGATGCACGCACATACACCTATGAGATGCAAGCACACACACACATATGATATGCACGCGCATACACCTATGAGATGCACGCGCACACACATATGAGATGCACGTACATACACAAAGTCTCCATGCGCACACTCACACACACACTCACACCTATGATACGCACACAAACAAGGGAATTCCTATCAATCATTACAATATTTATTATAATTATTTTCGAGGACAACACCATATAAACAGGACACAATAATTTAATTTTCATTTAATTAAGAAATATTTAGTATTACATAGACTACTAATCTGTATAAATAAATAAATCTCCGTACATCTTGTAAATTAATCAAATAATTTATTCACAAGTTATAAACGTTTCAAAACGTTATATATTTTAGTGTCAGTTTTTTTCAATAAATATTCTATATTTACTGTCCGTAGTGTGAAATTTCCACAACAGCAGGGAAATTCAGGGAACCAAGGTGCTTATGTTACTATGGTAACGCATGTAGGAAGTGACGTTGCAGGATGTTTCGAATTGCGGAATTTATAGAGTGAAGTTCCCTTAACAGACATTCCCCAACATGGAGTAGGGTGTAGGGAGTAGGATGTAGTAATTTCAATGTATATGGACTTGCCGATTCATTCTCTCTGATTAGTAGTAGCATTTTAAATAGACTGTTACTGGACAGTTTAGAAGACAGCGAGTGGTTTATTTATTATCACCACAAAAGGATCCGACATATTAGCCTCAGATTCCGTGCTTCAATTTTCTTTTTGCTAAACATCACCTGCGTTTTGTGCCGCTGCAATATTCAGACATGTGTGGACAGTTGTGAATATGCCTTGTGATTGAGCAGTGATGATCATTATACTGTCCTACTCCGTCTTCTAAACTGTCCAACAGCAGGCTGTAGTAGCTGTTTACAAACCACTACTACGAATCATGGAGTATGAAGCGACAAGTCCGTCTACACTGAAATGACTTCCTTTTACACTGAAATGCCTTCCGGTTACACTGAAATGCCTTCCGGTTACACTGAAATGCCTTCCGGTTACACTGAGAATTTCATATGCGTGTGCGCGTCCATCTCATAGGTGTGTGCGTGWGCATCTCATAGGTGTGTGTGCAAGGAAGTTTTGTTTCTTCATTCAAGCACATTTTGTTCTGTTGGGCACGGGAATGCACTAGCATATCCCCCCCCTCCCCCGAAAATGCAGTAATTAACAATTACCAATGAGCATGGAGACAAGAACTATTCATGTACATATTTTTTTCTGGGTTGTTATAATACCATTTTATTTACAAAAACACTTGCTAAGAGAAAAGGGATTCTTTAAGTGAAGAAAAATATTATTTGCATTATCCCATTATAATTAACACACATTTACAGCCGTGTGAAGACATTGATCTGCACACAGATGCATCTGCTTTGAAAATTTGTGAGCAGTGATATAGTATTATGCAAAGAGGGAAATACATACAGAAGATTTGAAATTTACACAAATTTAAGACGAGGCCCGAAGCACTGCAGGTCTTCAGAAAGGCCTCAGATCCAAAAAGGTCTTATATTGGGAAGGAGTGCATTTTAGACAGAATGTATAGGTGAGAACAGGATAAGAAGTACCCAAAGTTTTGCAATGCGCCATAATAAGGTATTTATTGTTTTATTTTTGTTAAATTTATGGCATAAGGAGTAACTATGCATCAATGTTTGCAGAAAATATTCCACTATGTTGATAATGACATCTTTTAAAAAAAAAAAAAAATCACCAAAATCTGTTATTTATCAAGGGGTGCCTAAACTTTTCATAAGACTATATATATACGTTTCGAAAAAAGGGATCTCGTGAGCTGCATTGGAAGCACGCGGGAAGCTGTGAAAATGACGTTCATTACCTGTAGGGTCAGTTGTGTTTCAATCTGAGGTATTATGTGTCTATTGAAGCTGAAAATGTGTTAATCTCTTTTAGGCGCCCATTGACATCAAGCGACAGAGCTCATAAACGTGTTGAGCTCAAACTGTAAGTACTGACATGTATTTATTCTTCATTTTCTTCCCTCCTTCAATGATGATTCTTCTTTGACTGCATTTTCTCTATTATTATTATTATTATTAGTGTAAGGGACTGCCCCTAGAGGGCACTGCGGACAAGTGAGTTTAGTTTTTGTAGTTCTGTTTGTAGACTCAGTTTCCCAGAAGGCACCTCGGTGAGGTGATTAAGCTCACCTGAACCGGGGATGCTCATTAGAGTAAGTATAAATAGCTGGTTGTTCTGGGAAACTGAGTCGAGCATTAATTATGTTATGAGGGCATTNGCGCTATTAGAGGCGCGAGTGCGTGTGGTTCGCTAGCTAGTGCGCTAGTAGCAACGCCAGCGTGTGTGTGGTTCGTTCTCCATAGCCTGTATGACTGTCAGGTGTGCTATTAGAAGCACGAGCGTGTGGGGAGTCGCCCATAGGGGCGCGAGTGAGAGCGTGTCGCCCATAGGGGCGCGAGTGGGTCCTGATTGGGAGAGCCTGTGTGTTTGGCGTGATGTTTGTTTGTTGTGCAAAGAGCCTGTGTTTTGTTTCAAGAAGAGATTGTATTATTTATGTGGGTTTTTGTGTTTATTTTCTGTTCATGATTTGTTTGAAGTGATTATTAAAATACATTATTTTGAATCAAACAACTCTCTGCGTCTATGCCCGCCCTACTTAAGCCCTTGGCATTACCAGCAGCCTGGACTACCATACAGTTCATGACAATTAGTAGTAGTAGTAGTGCTGTGAATTTTTTATTATTATTATTATTATTATTATTGTAACGCACCCGCGCGTGTGTGCAAAAAGACAAGTTTACAAAAGTGTGCCTTTTGTAAAGTGAACAGCTTTATTTCAGCACATCGCAATCACATTCTAGCTATTATTTCCAGCTGTGGTCAAATAATGAATGAAATAATTATTCAATGTTGGACACAAAGAGCAAAAAAACATGACGATTTTTATTATAAAGCGCCCAAAGCACTTCATCCGTATATAAGAATATTTACTAAAAATATATGGATTTTTTTGTTTGTTCAGTCATGTCTTCTGATGGTGCACATTTTTACATTTTAATGAAGATATGTTGACATATTCAAAAATCAGGTCATTCGCATAGTTAACACTATCAGATCACGACCATTTAAACTGATGCATTGCCATGTCTTTCATTGTTTTGTCCTTAAGACATTACAAAAACTATATAAGAAACTTTTTATTATGAATTTTAAAGCATGATTTTGGCCATCTCATTTCATCATTATGAAAATAATATGAAGCACATATACACACATTCATCATGAAAGATTCTTCATTGTACTTGGTTTGGCTTTTAGATAAAGTCCTTCCATGCACCATCTGGCGGATATTCAGTGAAACACAACACGTTTATTTAAATTCCTGAATGCTTCTTGTGGGATTTCGCGGCTGTCACAGTTGGGCCAGGCTCTGAATCAAGTCAAACACCCTACCCCCGCCCCATCTCCGGAATACTAATCACCAACACCTGATATCAATCAAGATAAACCCTCAAAAGCTCACACCAACCGGCATTCAGCATCCAGGCTCGTAAGGACGAAAGTGGACCAAATCGCAAAAGAAAGTAAGACTTGAATACTTCTCCAAATGACTTGCCTGTACTCCTTGTTCTCCCCAGAAGTATTTCCCGTCTGTCACCCTCATCTTCGTCTCTGTGGCTCTGTGTGTGTTCGTATATCCATTGCTGGTTCTTTAGTGGCTCCAGCTCTGACTCCTCATCTCTTACTATCCTCCCCGAAGGAACAAAGGGGAAGGATCAGTTTATGATGTCGCCTCCTCAGCGAAAGTAACATTTTATATTTCATCTTGCCGAACTCCGACTGCATATGCTTGAATCTGCTGTGCTGAATCAGTGTGTTAATAAACCTTGCTCATCTTAAAAAACTTACCTTCCTGTGTGAGTCCGACTTTGTTACACCGGCATGGCATGCACCGAATTGCGTGAAAAAAGCATGCATTCTTAATGGCCACATCTGTATATATAGTGTTAATAGTTGTGTCATGGTGTAAATGGATTATCTCCAGGGGCCCTGAAGAGTGTAGTATCAGCTAGTAGACTGCTCACTGTAGCAGTCAAGAAGTGATATTACAAGCAGATACCCAACAGTGCTTGCTGCAGTGTGAGGTATCAGTCATTGTCTATACTGCTTTATCCTGTATACAGGTTTGCAGGAGGCCTGGAACCTATTCCCACACTATGGTCAATTTGGCAACACCAATTAGCCTAGTCTGCCTGTCTTTGGACTGTGTTAGGAAACCTGAGCACCCAGAGAAAACCCACTAAGCATGAGGAGAATATGCTTGAGGATGGAAACCTGGCATAAGGAGTATCTATGCATCAATGTTTGCAGAAAATATTCCACTATGGAATATGGAGGTGCAAGCAACACTGCTAACTCACTGCTAACTCATAAATGTGTAAAATACTAATAGCTTCAGGATTTCAGTTTGTAAAGTAATATCTGTGATTAACTCTTAAGTGACTAACATTAGTGTTAACTTTATTTTGCTGTCCTTTGCTATCTCACTCACTTACTCACTCATCGTCTGTACCGCTTAATCCTATATACAGCGTTACGGCGGCCTGGAGCCTATCACATGCCAATCCATACACACATACACACATTCATAGACTGTGGGCAATTTGCGAAGCCCAAGTAGCCTAATTGGCAGGTCTTTGGACTGTAGGAGGAAACCAGAGTACCCGGAGAAACCCACCACACACAGGGAGAACATGCACACTCCATGCACACTGGGGCAGAAATCCAACCTGGACAGGGATCAAATTCGGACCATGAAGACACAAGGCGACAGTACTAATCACTAAGCCACCCTGCTGCCTCCTTTGGCATCATTAAGAGTTATTTTAATTGTCAAATAGAATTCACACTTCACAACAGAAACATATCTAGACAATAATAGATTAACATATTGGAATTGGAACACAAATACATATTATCCTCTGTATATTTAATCTTTGTTGCATATAAATCAGCATGAACAATTTTAATTTTACATGACAATGCCTTGGATCACACATTGTCAGGGATAACCCCTAGAGGGCGCCAAAACGCCGTGTGTCTTTTGTAGTTTTGTTCAGTTGAGACTTCAGGTCTCATGGGGCAACTCGGTCAGGTGACCAGGGGGGCGCTCACTTGAACCGAGTTGGTAATTAGTGTTGTTATAAATAGTTTGGTTTCATTCAGTTTCTTGTCTTGCGTCTGTCGATTATCGTAGTAAGTGTCTAAGTGTTTAGTAGTGGCTCTTGTTTTGTCTGTTCGTGCTTTACTTTCAGTTTCCGTTTATAAAGTATATTTGTTTGACGGTTTCCCTGACTTTTGTTTAAATAAACATCGTTTCCTTTGAAAAACCTGGCGCCTCTTGCAGTTATGCCTCGCACCTCAAATCGTGACAGAACGCAAGACCGCATCAGAGGCATAGCAGAGGAGCCCTTCCCCCGGGAGATTCTTTTGGGGGGGGCAACGATGTGTGGAGTTTGGGAAACCGACGCGGAGAGTGGGAGGAGAACCAAACGGCGTAGTGGTAGGCGGAGAAGGAGACGGGACAAGAAGGAGCAAGAGGAGCGAAAACGGCAGTGTGACTGGGATGGCTGCCGGCTGGCGATACGGCGCACGCCGTTCAAAAGTAGCACAGCTCGGGGGGACAGGTGTCCCCGCACCGACCGGAGTGCAGAGATCGGGGGGTCCAGACTCGGCGGTGACCTGGGTGAACGGACACCCCACAGTGTGCTGCTACAGGGAACGGCGTGTGGGCAGTATGCACAGCCGGGAGCAGCCTCCCAGCTAGACTGGAGCAGCGTTGGGCGGAGCGCCGAAAGGAATGGAGGGCGCATTCGTAACCTGCAGGAGCAGGTAGCTGACCTCCAGGAACTGCTGTTGCAGCTACGCCTCGAGGAAGGTCCAGACCTGCCAGCTCCTTTCCCGTGTATCAGCGACGACAAAGACGGTGAGCTCTACTACAAGGCTGTTTCCGATGACAGCGGCGAGCGC
>QMIH01001482.1:33195-44823 GCA_003987875.1 Clarias batrachus
CCGCCGTCATGCGCCGCCGAGGACAGCGAGCTTCCTCTTCCTCCGCCGCCGCCGTCATGCGCCGCCGAGGACGTCGAGCTTCCTCTTCAGCCGCCTCCGCCACCGTCATGCGCCGCCGAGGACGTCGAGCTTCCTCTTCAGCCGCCTCCGCCGCCGTCATGCGCCGCCGAGGACGTCGAGCTTCCTCTTCCTGCGCCGCCGCCGTCATGCGCCGCCGAGGACGTCGAGCTTCCTCTTCCTCCGCCGCCGCCGTCACACGCGCCGCCGAGCACATCGAGCTTCCTCTTCCACCGCCGCTGCCGTCACGCTTCGCCGAGGACAGCGAGCTTCCTCTTCCTCCGCCACCGTCACGCTTCGCCGAGGACAGCGAGCTTCCTCTTCCTCCGCCGAGGACAGCGAGCTTCCTCTGCCTTCATCGCCCTGCAAAAAGGGATTGTGCACTTTCCTTGTCTCCGCCACCCGGCCAGCCAGACATCACAGCCAGCCTCTGGGTGAGATTGGTGGACATTGGACCCTGGGGGGGATGCCCTGGACCTCCTGTGGCGCCCCGAAGTTGCGCCCTTTGAGGGGGGGTTATGTCAGGGATAACCCCTAGAGGGCGCCAAAGCGCCCGTGATTGTTTTGTAGTTCCTTTGTTTATGACTTCAGTTCCCATAGGGCAACTCGTTCAGGTGACCAGGCGACGCTCACCTGAACCGAGTTGGTGATTAGTTTGATTATAAATAGTTTGGTTGTCTTTGAGTTCCTTGTCTTGCGGCTGTTAATTTATCTAGTTAAATGTCCAAATGCTTAGTAGTGTCTTCTGTTTTGTCTGTTCGTGTTTTACTTTCAGTTTCAGTTATTAAGTGTAGTTGTTTGACGGTTTCCCTGACTTTTGTTTAAATAAACATCGTTTCCTTTGAAAAACCTGGAGCCTCTTGCAGTTATGCCTCGCACCACATATCGTGACACACATATGCTATTATTTTCCTTTTTAATTTTGTTTCCAGCTTAGAAAGAAAGAAAAGAGACATACACTTAATATATTTCACCTAATATTCCCAGTTTACATTAGTGGCAAGAAATAAATGCTTATGAGTAAGTCATGCAGGTTAAATGAGAATAAGGGATGATGCAGAAATAAAGTCTTTTATTTCTGAATGCAAATGTGCAATTTTGGAAGAACTTTGTGGAGGTAACTTTCCACATGTGAATTTGTCCATATATACCGGAATAGTAAAATTACTTGGCGTGGACAGACCATGACACTGTGAATAAATTGTGATTCTCAATCTTATTTATCATGCCTAAATTCACCTTGACAGCATTATCAGCTTGCTCCGTGGGCTAAATTAAGGGTGTGATTGTGTGGAAAATATAAACAATTTAGCATCCAGCATCTGCTTAACTTTAGTATAATTTTTAGCAGATTAATTTTTATATAATTCCCATGCTGAAATTAAATATTGGCATGAATACAGTTCGTGAAAACAGAAATGATGAACAATCCTAGGGGGAGCTCCAGCTTATTTCAATGCTCATTAATCATAATTATGCCATCAAAATGCATGGGGAGCTTTCGAATATTAGGATGAGTGTGTTGATATTGCCCGAGCCCTCAGGTCAGTCCACTTGATGGGTGTCAGAGGCTCAATTGCTAATTACATCTGACTGGAAATTGAATGCCTGGCTCAAGTGATGGCAAGTCTGATATTTAAATATTATGCTTGAAGTAACCTAGTTAAACTTTACATTAGCATATTTCCTTCTCTTGACAAGGCAAAATAATCTGATTCCAAGTAACCACTCCCTCTTAATTTGACCTTTAATCTTTGTGTTTCAAGATGGATAGCTGTCTCATGTATCATCCATGTAACATTTTTCAATAAGAGTGAAAAATTTACATCTAAGCAACATGACATACTACTTGTTTGCAAGTTTTGAAGACATTATTTAGGGTTTTTTAGACAGATTTCTCCTTCCAGCTGACCTATTTATTCACTCTTGGCTAGTTTCAAGAGATCTTCTCAGTTCTTCCATTCAGTTTTCATTCTATTTACATTCACACACATCTATATAGATATATTTATTTGTTAATTCAATAATTATGTTTTAACCATAAAATTAAAATAGACATATTTAACTTAGAAGTATTTAAATTGATGCTAAAATAAGTAAAAAATTATCTTTCCTCTGAAATTTGAATAAAAAAAATGTGTAACATGTATATGTATGTATGTATGTATTATTATTATTTAGTTGACTTCTCATCATAGCAAAAATGTTGTCTGACATACTGTTATTTTTTTACCATATAGGCAAGAAAGGTGTACATTTACATTTATGTATTTAAATAGTGTTTGCTCTTTAAAGTTTTAAGATACGGGTAATTAACTAATATTATGTTGGTTCTCAATTTGCATTTAACATTTTTTTAAATATTAAATATGCTCAAGTATGCCATAACAAGCAACAAGATGACAGGTGAATAATACTTTTCCATGTATTTTATGTGTTCAGCACAAAGCCATTATTTCAGCCGCAAGCAAGAAAGAGAAAGTATGATGATATATTCGAATTGAGATTTTGCAAATTGTATATGTTTAACAAGCGACAAATGTAAGGATTCCTTAGACCAGTCCTACGACTTGTATGTCAGATATCTTCACTGGCCTCTTAACGGCATATCTGCATTGTAAGCATTTTATTTGTTATTTTTACAGTTACATTTTATGTTTCAAGTGTTTCATTGAGAGGTAAGCACATTCCAATTTTGAAAAGATAATAACAAAATAATAAGAAATGGAAAGGTGTATTAATGTTAATGAAGGAACCAGTTATTAGAGATATTCTAAACACAGGAGCTCAAAAGTTTAGAKAAATAAATAAGCCCTTAATCTGGGAATAGACGTACTTATTACATGGGTTCTCATATAAAACAAATTACCATTTGTAGGTCTTCAGTTTAATTAAAACTTTTCCAATAAAATATAAGAGACATAAGAAAGGTATATACACCACAAGTAACTTTTTCAACAATTGTTCATGCATGGATTATTATATCACAATTCCAGTGTAGGGATGAACAGGCCCTGGGCCGCAAACATAAAGGAGCGCCTGTAAAACGAAGCTGCAGGAAACTTAACAAACCAGGCATGGGGCAGGAAGTTTACTGTGCCTGGGGCTATGCTAAGACCAGATGCCTTGAAGTAAAAGCAAGACATTTTAAACAATCTATTAAGTGTACCAGTAGGGTAAAATGTGTTATGATTGATTATTGTGTGTTATGTTTGATTATTTTCCATAACCCAAAAAGTATAATCAGCATTTACAAACCCCTTTTATTAGATGGCGGTATAAATGAGTGTACAAGATATGGAATGTGTGATATCAATTGAAAGCTTGCTTTATTCAAGAACCTTGGTGAACACGGAAAATTGGAAGCAGAGTACATGTAAAATTACTTTATAAAATGTATTAAAAACTCCAACCGGATGGGCCGTACTTGACAGGAGAAACAACAGGCTAATGTATGCACAAAAGGGGGACCCATGTGAGGTGTGAATAAGCCCCGTAACCACATCTGATTGGACCAATCACCATTGGATGGACAGACTCTGCAGGGACAAAACCCTAAGACAACCAGCAACTCACCCTGTAACCACTACACAGCCTCTTCCAAGCAGCTGAGGCTTTGCGGGCACTATATCGCCTCTGCTGGCTTCATCCACTCTTCAAGAACTCTCAATGAGACTTCGTGCCTGAACTTCAAAGTCTTGAAATGAACAAAACCTCAGAAGTTCCAGAGCGCCCCCATCGGTAACCAGACAACGAACGCCTCACAGAAGGACTTTCCCGAAAGACGTCAACTATGCACCTCACTCTGGCATCCTGCTAGCCAATGTCATTAGGCAGATCTCAGGGCCAAGATTAAGTTCCAGAGGGACATTTGAAACTTCAAAACTGTGGCTATAGTACTGTGTGTATACATACATGAATAATTTGAGCATTGTACATTAAAATGTACTTCAAAATATGTTTTTCAAAATATTCCTTTTCAGTAAGCAAATGATGAGAAAAACAAAACATTTTCCACATTTGGCTGAACCCTGTACCACAACAGTATTACAGCACACATTTTTCTCCAAATGAAGCAAAGTAAACAACAGTAAATAACCTAGCAAAATTGTCCAATGATATGTTTCACATGCTAACTACCATAGTACTGTAAGGGTTTTTATACATAATGTTCAGACATTTTTTTTTGTGGACAAAAAACCTGAGGTATTTTCCACCATTAATATGTAGGGTTTACAATAAAGTAGACCAAGAATGACCACTGCATTCGTTACCTTCACTATGTAGTGTTTAGCTGTGGGTTAGGGTTATAACCCGAGGTATATCGAATCTTTAACAATTCGTGTTAAATTTTGTTAAACTGAATTAAAATTTATAGCGCAGACTCTACCCATCCAGTGTTTATTATGACTTGTGTATCTTACCAATTCTGTTTATCCCATGGCCGATGATGATAATACAAAATCGGGTATTTACCAAATTATGAGCAAGGTAATGTGCAGAGTCTTGGGTTTAATCTTACGGTTTAGTTATGAAACAAGCACCAATTTTCAGCAAGGTATGCAGCTTTTTTTTAATACTTGCGTTTTGTTCTCATACTGTGGTTCAGGAATCACGGCGCTGCTGATTAGCTGGTGCACTGTGGTTGAAATTACGTCTTTTGGGAAAGCCCTTCGGTGAGGCGTTGGTTGTCTGGTTACCGATGGCTGCACTCTGGAACTGAGGGTTTCTTCGTTGCAGGACCTTGGAGTTCTGGTATGAAGTCTAATTGAGAGTTCTTGAAGAGCAGATGATGTCAGCAAAGACGACATAGAGCTTGCTTCCTTCAGACGTCCATGATGAAAACCGACGTGTCGACGATGACAACATGTTTACACGTGCTCGGACACTGAGTTTTGACCCTTTGTGTCAGTCCATTCCACGGATGATTGGTCCAATCGGATCACGCGTACCCTTGTTCCCCTCCATATATTAGACCGGGTTTTCTGCTGTCATGTGGCGCCCATCCGATTAGAGTTTTAACACCTTTTATAAAGTAACTTTTCCATGAGCTCTTGTTCATGCGACCAATTTTCCGTGTACACCACTGTTCTTTGATTAAAATAATCTCTCGATTGATACCACACATCCACACATTTGAGGAATTTTTTCAGCCCACATTTAATCAATAAAATATTAAAAAGTTTAATTGTTCTTGTTCGTAATGTTATTTTGAAGTAAATGAAATAGATATAGTTAAAATAGTAAAATAAATAGTTTAATGGTTTAAATAGTTAAAATATTAAGCTGGGGAATGTAAAATGTCAGGTGGGCATTATATGATTTGTATTGAAAATACATAAAATTATTTTTTATAGTCTAAATAAAAATGCTTTTCTAAACATGGTCTATTATTGTTAACTTACAATATTTGTTAATTTAATTAAAATGAGGTTTGGGCTCTGGATATGGTATCGTGATCCTTCTCTTCAAGTTCCTACGTTGTCTAATCAGTTCTTAACCGCACGCATAAAGTTTTCCAGAGCACAATGGTAGAAGTAGACTAATGATTTTGAATGCGTCATGGAAAAACAGCAAGGAGACTTACTCTAACCATTTTAATAATTTATTGATGAATTAGTGATGTCTTTGGTTTCGGCTGTAGTGATGAAGGTAATCATGTCATTTTGCTTTCTTTAAATATATATTTTTGACATCTCTGAGGCAAGAATACACAGAGTATCGGTTAATTTTCTGACGTGCTCAAGTTCATACAGTAGAAACCAATACAGAATATCGTACCTTGTTTGCTTTCATTATTTTACAAAATCATTTGTAAAATATGTTCGTCATTGAGAGTGCGCTTAAATAAAAGTAGTGTCTTATAAACGCTATGTGTCTTGTATAGTTTTATTATATAGTTTTTGCACATTCATTTAACAATAACTAAGATACACCCACTTTTTCTGATGCATGGGCTCGGGTTTGGTTAATGTCCATGGGTTCTGGTTCTGACCTGGGGTTTGGTGAGAGACGGGCTGGTTGGAACTGAACCGTTGCAGGAAGTTCGGCAGCGCAATCCTGCAAACGGTTGGCGACTCTGAGGGTGAGCCTCATGAACTGCTCCAACCCAACAGAGTCGTCGTGGGTCGCCATCTGCAGTCTCAGTCGTGGTGCTAGCCCCTGCCGGAATTTGGTTAAAAGGGAGAGCTCGTTCCACCCGCTGGCGGCTGCAAGGGTTCTAAAAGAGAGAACATAATCGTGAATGGAACCGTTGGTCCCCAGCGGTGGTAGAGCTCACAGAGTAATTAAATACTTCCCGGAAATGTGCAGTAAATTGACCATAATTGTGGACGACCGTTCCATTCTGTTGCCACATTGCCTGTGCCCACTGGAGAGCCCGTCCCGTCAGTAGGGAGACAATGTAGGCAACCTTGGATCTGTCGGATGGGAAGCGAAGAGGCTGCATGTCGAAAAATATTGAGCACTGCAGAAGGAACCCATCGCAGTTCCCCGCTTCGCCAGAGAAGGCYGCCGGTGTAGCCACGGGACTGGTAAGCACACCTGGGGAAACCGGGGCAGATGTAGCTGCCATGGACGCCGTGTGGGGAGCAGGGGGAACCGGTGGAGTGACTGTGGGTGCAGTAGATGGCGTCGTGGGGGAGGTCTGTGGCGGAAGAAGACGTTGGAGGGTGTTGATTAGCTCCGAAATTAAATTAGTGCTTGCCGGGTCCATAATTGTGTCGGTCCGAGATTCTGTCACGATCCAACAGAACTCACACACAGAAGTCACTGATGTGGCCCAGCAGGGTGATTTATTTATAAAATCAGGAGAAAACAAAACACGGGGTTCAACAAAAATAGTTTACTCAACTCTGGAAATCAAACACGGGAGTAAGCGGAAACCGAAAACAAAACTGAAACTAATACATAAACAGGAAATAACGTGGAGCTGGCATGRGAGAAAAHGGGAGTRSATAAAATGGAGTTGTAAACAGATTGGGAGCACGGGAGACACAGAGGCACACTCAAACACGGAGACACGGRAATACACGGAACCACGGAGCAAGGCAGACAAGGAGAAACTTAAATMCACAGGGATRCAACAAKGAACGATATCGGTCTCTTTAACGAAAGGAGAAAAACAAACAGTCTTATCGTTGGAAGCAGAGTCTTTTCGAAGAGTTCAGGTCGCGTGGTTAATCTCGGACGGAGTGCTGGTGAAAGAGTGGTGTTTTTATGTGCGCGTGTGTGAATCAGCAGAATATGGAGCAGCTGTGTGTGTGTGTGTGAGACGTGTGTGCGTGCTAGAACTCGGGTGACGTAGGACGTTGTGCGGGGGCGGAGCCTGGCGTGCGCGTGACACCCAGAGTCTGTTTGTTGGTTACGTTAGCTTTTCACATGATAAAATCTAAGGGCTTACTGTGTTAACATTTACATTGCTTTAATTTGATTCAAATAAGATGCACCAATATTTAATTTAAATTCTAAGTTTTTACTGTAATTTTATTTCTGTGATTGTAAATTCATTTAATATTGTATTTCCGGCCAACGTTTAATGTTGTAAGTGCTTGTCCAATAATCTGGAGATCGCTAATTCGATTCTCGGGTGCTGCTGTAACCTCTCGCAGCCAAAGGTCTAAAGAGAGCTGATTGGCCAAGCTCTCTCAGAGGGGAGGGATGAGAGGTACTTAGTGCTCCCACATTAATCACGGCTCTACCGCCAATCAGGGGCATCTGTGAGCTCAGGCAAGCGGAAGGAGCGGATAGCGCTGTCCTCCGAGTGTGTTACGCTGCCCCCAACAGTGCGTGAGCGAGCAGTTCGAAAAGTACTACCGGAATGTAAAAATGTAACTTGTTAAAATGCTTTCGTAGTAGTACGTCCTGACAATGTTTGAATTTTCATTTACTTTCATTTGTTTCAGTTAATAAATCTGCTACAACTTTAAAGAACACAAAGTATAAGATGACACAAAACCATACACCCATATATTTTCTAATTACATATAAGAAATTCTAAAGGCTTATTGTGTTACCGTTTACTTTGCTTAAATTAAATCCTAATAAGATTTAACTTAAATCCTAAATTGTAAGGTAAATTTTGTAGTGATCATGAATTCATTTAATTACAATATTTCACTTGATTGTATCTGCTACTAAGTGCAATGAACTAAGGCCTGAGGCTATAGTTACAGTATATAGCGCCACTCAGCAGTAAAGCCAGCAAATGCACAAACCTAAATGCTGTAGCCGGGAGATGCGGAGGTGAAATCATTATTCTGGTTGTAGGTTATTATTTTAACCTTTAGAACTGCTCTGCTCTTCCCATAGTACGGATGGTGTGATATTATCAGAGTCGTTCATCTCCAAAAAGAATTAATGATGGATTGAAATGCCATTTTGTGCAGGGTTTAATTGGGTTCCATCCCAATGAGATGTGGCGACATAGCTTACAGCACGTTATGGTCGCTGAACCACTGGATGTCCAGGTGGTGTTCCGAAAACAACGTGGGCTTCATAAATAACTGGAAGACTTTTGAAGGCAAAGCTGGCCTGTTAGGGCGGGACGGTGTCCATCCCACTCGGGAAGGTGCTGCTCTCATTTCTTGCAGTATAGCACATACTCAGAAGAGGCCTAGTTAATTGGTGACAATTCAGAGCCCAGGCCAGGGAGCAGACAGACAGGCTAAACCAACCTTCTGCTAGCTGCATAGAGTCGTCACTCAGGGTTCTTCATATTGAGACTGTGTCTGTTCCACGAGCTAAACATAAACATAAATTTAGAAAGACTCTGTTTTAGTAATTTTTTTAGTAAAAAAAGTCTGTTTTAGTAATTTAATTAAAATAGACACCACAAACTCAGATCACACTGAATGCGCAGCCGGCACATCTGATCTGAAGCTAGGACTGTTAAATATAAGATCTCTCACATCTAAAGCAGTTAATGAAACTATCACACATCAGGATTTTGATATATTATGTTTAACTGAAACCTGGATTAAACAAGAGGAGTATGTAGCTTTAAATGAAGCTAGTCCTCCTGGATACAGCTACATACACCAGCCTCGGCTAAATGGTCATTTATAACGATAATCTGTCTATCATACAAAAACACAGATTTAAATTTAATGCATTTAAAGCTCTCTATAGTACCATAAATTCAGGTCAGTCGATCCCACTAATCATCATTTACAGACCCCCAGGGCCGTACTCAGAGTTTCTCTGTGAATTTGCAGATTTCCTCTCAAACCTTGTTGTTTCTGTAGACAAAGAAATTGCTTTAATATTCATTTTGAGAATCCAGAAGACCCTCTGAGAACAGCATTTATGTCCATACTGGACTCAGTAGAAGTAAATCAGTGTGTAGTAGGACCCACTCATAAAGTAGGTCACACTTTGGATTTAATATTATCCTATGGGTTAAGTATAGGAAATATAACCACAATCCCACAGTCTGAAGTTATCTCAGATTACTATCTTGTCTCGTTAAAGCGTGTCATAGTAATATTGTATGCACAGCACCGTGCTACCGCCTTAAATGTATATTTACATCAAATACCACACAGAGCTTTATCAATAATCTCCCAGAGTTATAAACTTTGATTGGATCGCCATCTGACTTCACAGAACTCGAACAGGTGACTGAATATCTAGAGTCAACACTTCGTTATAGCTTAGATAACGTAGCTCCAGTTAAAAGGAAAATGATGAGAGATAAGAAACTCGCTCCTTGGTATAATGACCACACTGTCGCGTTATCACTTATTTTAGCTTTACACATACACAATTTGAATGTAAATGGCGCCAAACTAAATTGTTAGTATTCCAAATAGCTTGGAAGGAGAGCATCCTGAACTATAAAAAAGCTCTCAGTGATGCTAGRTCAACGTATYTMTCCACTCTTATAGAAAATAACAAAAATAACCCGAGATTTTTATTTAATACCTTAGCTAAATTAAGTAAAAACAAGATGACTGCAGAAATCTCCACAACAACATCATGCAATAGTGAGGACTCATGAACTTTTCAATAACAAAATCATAAATATTAGGCAAAAATTTCAGGCTTTGAAACCAGACAATTTAAGTAATACAGATAAACTAACCACATCACAACAAATACTTTACTCCCCTTGAAGCAAGAGAACTAATTTCACTCATCTCTTCTTCAAAATCGTCAATCTGTATATTAGATCGTATACCTACACATTTTCTCAAAAAGTACCAGCAATAATAGAACCCCTGTTGAAAGTAATTAAATGTTCACTTAGCAGTGAGTATGTTCCCAAATCCTTTAAATTAGCAATTATTAAACCGCTAATCAAGAAACCTGACCGTGACCCCTGTCAGCTTTCTTATTTACAGGCTGATATCAAACCTTCCCTTTATCTCCATGATTCTGGAAAAGGTAGTATCACAGCAGCTATGCTCACATCTACACAGAAATAGCATAAATGAACTGTATCAGTCAGGAGTTAGGCCTCATCACAGCACAGAGACWGCACTTGTTAAAGTAGTAAATTACCTCCTACTACACTATACTTGTGTTATTGGGTCTCAGTGCAGCTTTTGACACTATTCATCATAGTATTCTCCTTTACAGATTAGAAAATGTAGTAGTAATTAAGGGAACTGCCCTCTTGTGGCTCAGATCCTATTTGACTGATCGTTATCAGTTTGTAGATTTACTCAAGTGGAGTTTTGTGTTTCACAGGGTTCAGTTTTAGGCCCACTGCTGTTTTCCCTTTACATGCTTCCTCTGGGCAACATAATTCGTAAACATGGTATTAGTTAGGTCCCAAGCACTATAAGGTGCGCAGGACCCTCTTGTTTTCCTAACGATTTTTTTTCCCACCCTTTTGGATTTTTCGGGGGTCTTAACAAGCTCAAAAACTCATAAAACTTGGCAGACCGGTTGGAATCTGCTGCCATCAGGATGCCTAAAAATAGCGTGGCCTGGGGCCCCCACACAAGATATTGCTGGATAGCTCATACACACTTTCACGTGGGCACACAAAATTTGGTACACATTTAGAGCTCATTGAGCCGTACAACTTTCGCACTGCATGTCCTAGGCTCAACTCAACAGGAGGCAGGTTATTTTGGGTCGTTCGCAAAAACACACCCGATGGATTTTGATATACTCCTCCTAGGGATATACAATCGCTACCAAACCAGGCCGATGTGATCTAAAGACATTGCGGATGCAAAATTGCAGAGGGATTTTTGATATCTTAAACGGGTCAACCATGATAATGTCTTAAACTTACACCAAAAATTTATTAATAACTTTCTGTGTCGCATTATATTGAGTGACATTACATTCAGTGACACCTTCAGTGACATCACGTTCAGTGACATCACATTCAGGAACATCATAGTGTGATGCTTTTGTTTCAAATGTAAACACTCACTCACACACACACACACACACACACACACACACACACACACACATCACTAATGTTAATACACACAGACTCACACACCATACACACAAACAAGCACAAACACAAGCACATTTACTCGTCGAACACAGACTGACACATCCGCACATCACACACCTCTCTCCGTCACTCTCACACACACTAAC
>QMIH01001482.1:45015-65788 GCA_003987875.1 Clarias batrachus
ATTACAAATGTTTACACTTATGCACACTAAGACACACACACACACCTCTCTCACACACACACACACACACACCTCTCTCTCACACACACCCACACCTCTCTCACGACACATACACACACACACACACACACACACACACACACACACACACACACACATTAGCCGTTTATAGTGTGTGATGTGTGCAGGTTGTGGTGCCAATGGCTTTTTCGAGGTCTTAATACACTCCAATAACAGGTTGTGCGGTGCGCCCTGGGTGGTGATGGCACAGGGTGCTTGGGCCCGTCATCGTTGCTTGCAACTATATTTTTCATTGTTATGCTGATGACACACAATTATACGTCTCAGCAAAACCAGATGAGAAGAAACAGTTTGCTAAAATTAAGCAAGGTGGGAAGGACATAAGAGATTGGATGTTAAGTAATTTTCTTCTGCTTAATCCTGAAAGACAGAAGTTCTAGTCATAGGACCACAAGCAGCTTGTCATGATCCACGCCTTTCAACCTGTTTTTCCCACGCTGTCACTCTCCATGTGCCCATGTTATCTTTTGCCTTCATATGTCCTTTCCCACGCCCCCGTTTCCGCCTCGTCTGCACACCTGTCTCTCGTCCTCCATTGATTACTCCAGTGATTTAAGCATGCGCTGCTCGCTGCTTAAATCACTGGATTATTGAATGTCTTCTGCTTTGATTCTCTCGCATTTTGTTTTGCTGTCTTCACGTTGCCAAGTAGTTTCGTTTTCACCTTTCACGACCTCGCTCCAGTTTAACATTTCTACGATTCATCTGCACTTGGATCCACCTCGTTTCACCTTGTCCCGTGACAGAATAATCCAGCCAAACGAAATGGATCCAGCAGACGTCGACCACATGAAATCGGCGTTGAAGAGTCAAGGTGCACTTCTTGGAGCTCACCAGCAGGAGCTGCTCAACACCCAGCAAGCCCTCGCTGACGTCATGACTCAGCTCCAACGGCTCCAGCTCTCTTCAACGTCAAGCAGAGACTGCCACATTCAACGTGAACCATGTCTCCCTGCCCCTCCTACCTATGAAGGAGATCCAGGCACGTGCCGATCATCCCTCTCTCAGTGTTCATTGATTTTCGAACTACAGACCTCCACTTTCCCTTCTGAACGCTCAAAGGTGGCATTTGTGATCACACTCCTTTCAGGGAGAACCAGAGAGTGGAGCACGGCACTCTGGGAGACCCATGACCCTTGTTGCTCAGACTTTGAGCTTTTTGCTAAGGAAATGAGGAGGGTATTTGATCGCTCATGTCACGGCAGAGAAGCAGGACTCAAGTTATTGAATCTCCAGCAAGGTTCCCGCTCGGCCTATGACTACGCCATTGAGTTCCGAACACTGGCCTTCTCAAGTGGATGGAATGAACAAGCACTAAGTGACATGTTYTTTGAGGGTCTGTCTGAAACACTTAAAGACCAACTAGTTTCTCTGGAACTCCCCTCCTTGCTCCCAGAGCTCATAGATCTGGCAGGCCGAGTAGATTCACGTCTCCGTCTTCGGAGACCAGCCTGGACACCACCACTTAAAGTTACCCTGACATCACGAGCCCATGAACAGGAGAAGCCCACGCAATTAGGCAGGACCCGCATCGCTCCTGAGGAACGACGACGACGCAGAGTAGAGAGGGCCTGTTTCTACTGTGGAGGGTCTGATCACCAASTCAAGTTCTGTCCAGTAAAAAGGAGCAACCCTCTAGTTCAACTTGGAATGCTGGATGGTGCGACTTCAAGAAGCCTCCCCGACCAGGGTCAACTACTTCCTGTCTTCCTCATCTACGAACAGCAGACCCACTTAGTGCAGGCACTAATTGACTAAGGCTCTGACCGTAATCTCATCAATGCGGCCTCAGCCAAGGCCCATGGAATCCCCTTCCTGCCTTTGGAGACCCAGCTCAAGGTCCAGGCTCTCGACGGGAGTCTGCTCCCCTCAATCACTCACAGAACACCTCTCATTGGCCTGAGAGTTTCAGGCAACCATTCTGAGCAAACCTCTCTATTCATCATGGAAGGTTCTCACGCCACAGTCGTTCTGGGCCTCGCCTGGTTAACCCAACACAATCCACAGATCGACTGGGCCACGAATTCCATCCTAGCCTGGAGCCCATCATGTTCCACAATCTGTTTACAATCTGCCACAACGTCATGCTTCAGGACCACCCCCACGAAGGAGCTACCCGATCTCACCCACATCCCTCTAGACTACCATGACCTCAGGGCAGCATTCAGTAAGTCACGCGCCACCTCCCTTCCCCCCACTCACCATATGACTGTGCCATTGATCTGCTCCCAGGCACCACTCCTCCCAAGGGCCGCCTATACTCTTTGTCACCCAAGGAATGCCAGGCCATGGACCAATACATTACCGAATCCATCGCGGCACCGATCATTCGTCCCTCCTCCTCTCCGGCGGGGGCCGGATTCTTCTTCGTGGGCAAAAAAGATGGCTCCCTTCGACCCTGCATAGATTATAGGGGCCTGAACGACATTACCGTTAAGAACCGGTACCTGCTTCCACTAATGGCTACGGCTTTCGAACTTCTCCAAGGAGCCAAACTATTTACCAAGCTGGATCTGCGCAACGCACACCACCTCGTCCGCATTCAAGAGGGTGATGAGTGGAAAATGGCTTTCAACACCCCTACAGGACATTATGAATACCTGGTGGTTCTGTTTGGTCTTATTAACGCCCCTGCCATCTTCCAGGCTCTCATTAATGATGTACTCAGGGACTTTCTCAASTYTTCAGTGTTTGTCTATCTAGATGACATATTAATTTTTTCACGTGACCTAGAGGAACACAGACACCACRTTYGCCAAGTACTTCAGAGACTTCTGGAGAATAACCTGTTTGTCAAAGCAGAGAAGTGTGAATTTCAMACCACCTCGACCACGTTTCTTGGGTTCGTCATTGGCCCTACAGGCATTGAGTTGGAGTCCACCAAACTTCAAACAGTGACGAATTGGCCAACTCCCACCTCACGACAGCAGCTTCAAAGATTCTTGGGCTTCGCTAATTTCTATCGCCGCTTCATCCGGGGCTACAGTACCATCGCTACTCCACTCACAGCCCTGACCTCATCCAAAACCCAGTTGGAACCAGGAAGCTGAAAGAGCCTTCACTGAACTAAAGAAAAGATTCACATCCGCCCCTATCCTCACCATTCCTGACCCCATCACAACAATTCATCATTGAGGTCGACGCTTCCAGTACGAGGGTAGGGGGCGTCCTGTTGCAGAGATCTATACATGATAACAAGCTGCACCCGTGTTCCTTCTTTTCTCATCGCCTAACACCTGCTGAGATAAACTATGGCATCTGGGACCGAGAGCTTTTAGCCATTAAGCTTGCCCTAGAAGAATGGAGACATTGGTTGGAGGGGACAGAGGTTCCATTTCTGGTCTCGACTGACCATAAGAACTTGGAATACCTCAGGAGCGCCAAGAGGCTCAACTCTCGCCAAGCTCGGTGGTCACTCTTTTTCACCAGATTCAACTTTACACTCTCATACCGCCCGGGATCAAAGAACTCCAAACCAGATGCTCTCTCCAGACAATTCTCACCCACTCACAACACTTCCACCAATGATACCATAATCCCCTCCTCCTGCCTGCTCACCGCAGCCAAGCTGGATATTGAAACTAAGGTCCAGCAAGCCCYCTCCCATGAACCTGGTCCCAGTAATGTTCCTCCTAATCGCCTCTTTGTTCCCCACACCCTACGCTCTCAGGTTCTGGAATGGGCTCACAGTTCCAAACTGTCCTGTCACCCTGGCACRGCCCRTACTCTGACCCAGGTTCAGCAACGTTTTTGGTGGCCAACCTTGAAGGAGGATGTCTCCAGCTTCGTGGCTGCATGYGACRTTTGTCTCAGATTTAARCACACCAATACAGCTCCAGCAGGCCTCCTACGACCCTTATCCATCCCACACCGCCCATGGTCCGACATCGCTCTGGATTTCGTCACAGGGCTACCCTCTTCCAACAGCCACACCTGCATCATGACTGTTGTAGACCATTTCTCCAAAGCAGCTCACTTCATTCCACTGCCAAAGCTTCCGTCTGCCAAAGAGACTGCAGAACTCATGATCAATCATGTCTTCAGGCTCCATGGTCTCCCAAAGGACATTGTTTCAGACCGGGGACCGCAGTTCACCTCACAATTCTGGAAGGCTTTCTGTAAATTAATTGGGGCCACTCCGAGCCTGTCCTCAGGGTTCCACCCTCAGTCAAACGGCCAGACAGAGAGGAACAATCAATCCCTCGAGGTCACCCTGAGGTGCATGACTTCCAGAGATGCTACCTCATGGAGCAAGTTCTTACCCTGGATAGAATATGCCCACAACTCCCAGATATCAGCATCAACCGGTCTTTCTCCCTTCCAGTGCTGCCTGGGATATCAACCGCCCTTGTTTCCATCTCAGGAGGAGGTCTGTGTTCCGTCAGCCCAAGCATTTATCCGACGCTGTAGAAGGACATGGCTTCACCTCGTTTCACCTCGTCCCGTGACACAGCTAGAAGTAAGCTTTCTGATCACACTGCAAATTTAGATGGCCTTTCTGTTCCATCAAGTGCAACAGTAAAAGACCTTGGTGTGATCATAGATTCCAGCCTTTCAATTGAAGCACATGTGAATAATACTACCAGGATAGCTTTATTTCACCTTAAGAAATATACTGTCACTAAATGATGAAAAATTACTTCATGCTTTTATCACCTCTAGGTTGGACAATTGTAACGCTTTACTTTCGTCTCTCCTGTTTATACAGTTGTTCAACTGTATAAACAAGCTTCAGCTAGTATAGAATGCAGCAGCGAGAGTCCTCACTAAAACCAGAAGATACGTGCACATCACCCCTATCTTATCTACACTGCATTGGCTCCCTGTGAAATTTCGCATCAATTTGAAGATACTACTTTTGACGTATAAAGCATTAAATCGTCTCACACCGCAGTATCTGAGTGAACTATTATCTGAGTGAGTGTCTTACGATCTGCCACACCTACTTCGATCTAGGCTGCTTGTCAGTACCACATATTATTAAAACTATAGCAGGGTGCAGATCTTTTTCTTACTAAGCCCCAAAGTTATGGAATAGTCTTCCTATTAATGTTCGGGACTCAGACACAGTCTCAGTGTTTAAGTCTAGGCTAAAAACCTTTTTATTTAGCCAAGCATTTTTGTAAATAGATTAACCTTAGGTAAAAGAGCAGATCTGGGGGATTCATGGATGTAGAGTATTCTGGTGACCTGGTATACACACGTGGACAAAATTGTTGGTACCCTTCGGTCAATGAAAGAAAAACTCACAATGGTCACATAAATAACTTTAATCTGACAAAAGTAATAATAAATAAGAATTCTATGAATGTTAACCAATGAAAGTCAGACATTGCTTTTCAACCATGCTTCAACGGAATTATAAAAAAAAATGAACTCATGGAATAATAATAATAAATAGTGAAGGAAATCGACTTTATGCTATTAGGACAGCATTGGGATGGATAGTTAACGGGCCCTTACGAACTGATGCAAACACAGAATCAAACCAGGTGAGGGGTTCAAGTTTCGCTGTGAACAGGATTGCGGTTGTAGACATTGAAATGCTGTTGCTAGAGCAATTCAATGCAGATTTCCCTGAACGCAATTACAGTGACAAACCAGAAATGTTGCAAGAGGATAAGAAATTCATGCATTCTGCTGAACAATCAATCCAAAGATGGACATTATTGTATAGGACTACCCTTCAAGAATGATCTTGTCAAGATCCCTAACAACAGATGCGGAGCAGAGCAAAGAACCATTGGACTTAATTTCCATGTATTCACAAAGAATATAGTATGATGTAGAAGTAGTATGATGTAGTCTATTACATGTTTGCTAAACAGTTCATGGAATAGTATGTGTTAAGCTTACTTAAATAATTTTGTTGTTGTATTTGTTTACATTTTATTTAATTATCATAAGTAGTGATTTAATTATTATTTATCAGAAATAGTGATGAACCTTTTTTGTGGATTTCATTTAAGGCTATCAACCACTTAGTTAAATCCACATTGAACAATTATTGTGTAACCTGCAAAGCTGTCAGACACAAGAATTAATAAGTGATTCCAGAGTTGATCCTCGTGTCCACTGTAGTTGGCTAATGGCATTTTTTTGAGTTTGAAGCATAAGTTGATGCGCAAATTCCCAGATAACTCGACAGTGTAGGCAAACTTAAATGCAGTTAATTTGAGAAGCAGCAACATAGAACATCACTGCATCACCTTCACCAGATTTCATAGACTGAAAGGGCGCTTCATCACTCTACCTACAATCTCATACAAATAACAAAATTTTTTTTCACTGTGCCTTTATTTACTTAACACAAATGAAACAACAACAACAAAAACATGGGCAGTACTAAGTACCCCATTACTGCTTCCAATGAATTTAATAGGGTAAGTCGCAGGTGCTACTAATCATTAGCCCTTTGAACATTCAAGTTCAACATTCTACAGTGAGAAAGATTATTCACAAGTGGAAAGCATTCAAGACAGTAGCCTGTCTTTCCAATATTGGACATCTCAGCAATGCTCAGAGAAATTTAATTAGCCTAAGAGCTACATATCAATACAATTGGTATAGAAATACAGTACAATTAAACAGTACAATTAAAAGAAAAAAGTTTTAAAAGTTTGTTTTAAAGATTGCCAGGAGACTTTTAGTTCTTCTGTATAAAAATAACATGGCCTTAATGACCGGCGCCATGTTTTGCAAAAAAACAAAAACAGCATTTCAGCCTCATACACACCTCATACACACTGTTAAGCCTGGTGGTGGAAGTGGTGATCATTTTGGCATGTTTTGCAGTCACATGATCTGAGCACTTTGCAATCATTGAGTTGGCCATGAACTCATCTGTACACCATAATATTCTAGTGACAAATGTGAAGCTTCTTTTCAACACCTAAAGCTTGGTCAAAGTTTGTCCATGAAATTTCAAATTTAAAGCACTCTATTAAATCTACTTAACAATAGCTAAAATAAAATATGAAAAGATAAAAAGAATAAAAAATCAAAGTTTTGGAACGGCCTAGTCACGGTAAAGGTCTCATCCCAATTAAAATGTTGTGGTGGGATGTTAAGAGAGCTATGCATAGGGGAATGCCCAAAAAGCTCAATGAACTGAGGCTTTGAGGCTAATACCAAGACCTACTATGATCAGATTATTTTAATTGTGTTTTTTTAGAATCCACAAAAACACATAGAAGCTCAATGAACTGAGACATTGAGGCTAATACCAAGACCTACTATGATCAGATGATTTTCATTATGTTTTTCACTAATTTGTATTTATTTTTGTGTAAATAATTGTTCATTTATTGCTTATTTAAAAATATAGCATTTGTTCTATTTAATAATTCTTATAATTAATCCCCTTTTACTAAACAAAATAATATTGTATTGTAATATAGCCTGAACAATGTGTTAAAAGTATAGTGCTTTTAAACTGGTGGTTGAAATTACTCAAAATGCACAGTTCAATTCCTAGTTGAAATGAATTAGCCAAATGAATCTTGATGCTGAATCTTGACCTGTAATGAATATGAGCATGTCAGTGTGTAATATCTCTCATTTTTGCTTCCCATCTGTCCATTTATGCTTCATAGATTGCTGTCTTCTATCTTTAGCCGTCTAGAACAAGATTGCCAGTGACTAGAAGATTTAGCAATAAAGAGTAGGGAAAAATGGGTTTTCTTTTTGGGCCACACACACCAACATACCCAGTCACACATGGCAAGTCTACACCTTAAATAAGAGAGAGAAGAGTCCTGGGTGCCTGGGGTGAAGGTCACTGACTGTAATAAGGCAGCACTTCTTCATAATGACCTTTACAAACCCCAATTTTGCTAGCTTGGAAGTTGGAGAATGAGATGTGGCTGGGCAGAAAGATGCTGACAGAGATTCACTGTGTTACCCACACAAACGTCAGTGCTTTTATCTGATCCCAGCTGGAAACATTTTAAATTAAGTAAAGTCACACTTAACTAGTTGAAGGGAGAGGATTGTTGGGCGCAGATGGTTCATTTGGTTCATCCAGACCGGTGTCTGGCATTCACAGCTGTAATTTTTACTCTGCTAATGGAGCAAGCCGTGGTGCAAAATTGTCCCTGGCAAATGCTCTTTAAAGAAGTCTACATTTCTAAATAAAAGCATAATAACTGATGTCTGACTTGGACTTCATGCTGATTTTGTTTTATTAAAAAAAAACATAGCAGACACCATTTTTTAGCAGTATCAAAATTATCAGTATCAAAAATTCCTGGTGTGTGAGACAATCATATATCATTTTGATAAAAGATGAAAAGAAAATGAAATTGAAATAGGAGATGGTTCTATTTCAGTTGTTGATCATTTATTCTTGGCAAATAATCTTTAATGAAAAGTTCAAACTCCTAAATAAAATATATCTGATGTCCGATTTAGACAGCATGTTGTATGCATGATTACTCCTTCCTGATTTATGTGAAAAGAATTTACATGTTTTATTACACAATATATTACTGTGGCCAGAATTTGAGTAAATTAACCTGAAATGTGACTATGTATACCCGAATACCAAAAGTTTTAAAAGTATTTGTTCCAGGCAAATCACTTTTAAATGTTCCTTAAAATTCCTTTTAAAAACTTGACACAGGAACATGTTTTAAAATGGTAGTGTGGCGCTCTGACCAATAGTTTTTCTCTCATCTTACTATTTTTACTATTTTAATATTATTAGTCTACAGCATGAGTTATATGCTGGTTAATACTGGTTAGTGCTGGCCTGATGCTGGTTTAGCTGGTGAACCAGCATAACTGATGGAAGACCAACACATGTACGCTGATGAAACCTTACCACCAGCATTGGTCTTGCTGGTTAGTGCTGGTTTAGCTGGTGAACCAGCATAACTGAATACATTTAGCTGGTTTGCTGATGACCAGCATAGATTTTGCTGGCATGCTGGTGACCAGCATACATTTTTGCTGGCATGCTGGTGACTTTACTGATGCTGGTCCCCAGCATACCAGCATACATTGCATACATGCAAGATGGTCATCCGATAACTCCAAGGACAGAATCAGTATAAAATCAGCTTTATTGGCCAACTGGTCACAATATTAACAATGTGTAAATATGTAAGAATATATACAATATTCACATTTGTAACAATATGATAATTTAACAGTGAACAGCAAACAAGTTTTGATGAAAAATTAATAACAAAAACAAAACATGGGAGCAACCTCTCAGAAACACATTTACACTACTGTGGTATGAAAGTAATTGTGTGAATGAGTAAGCTTGGCTCTCATTTATTATTTAGGAGTCTGTGGGTTTATGGGCCCTGAAGTAGTTCTGACATGTCCTGACATTTGTATATTTTTCTTACTTATAAACATATAAATGTAACCTTACTTATAAACATATAAATGTAACCTCTTTTACCTAGTGCAAAGTAAATGTCCAGTATTGAGAGAAGAGGGACACAGATGATCTTATACACAAAAGGCACATTTATGGCATACTGTAAATATGGCCGTGCAAACAGACATTCAGGGTAAAACAGGGTGAACAGGAACAATGCACTATGAAGAAAGGGTGTTAGATTTGTAAAAGCCCACTTTTACACCCTATGCACAGTCATACATCTTTGTGCCTCTCTCGAAAAGCAGTTCTTGTTTAACTCAAGTGAACATCGCAACATTTTCATGGTGATTTTTGCAGCTTACCATGAACTGACTTGCAATGCACACAGCAGAATGTAAGAGATCCGTCCCAAATCTAGACCCCATTGGTGGTCCAGGTTCCCATGTGGGCAGGAATGGCAGAGTCTGTGTTTTCCCTGCTTGTTTGCATTTGGGAAACAGGTGGCTGATCATTTTCACGGTCACAACTGTTTATAAAAAAGAAAAAAGAAACATAAGCATGATAACAATAAAATTACTGTGTATTATCATCAATCACTATTGACCATGGATAAAGACAACACAAGCTTTTGAAATGTTATACAATGATTGCATTACTATTTCCATTTATACCTTAATATCACAAACATCTGTAAGCCTCATAAGGCAGTACTTTAGGCACCAGGTGCTAATTAACATTATACAGTGGAACCTCGGATTGCGAGTAACGTGGTTTACGAGTGTTCCGCAAACCGAGCAAAGATTTTTAATACATTTTTATTCGGAAACCGAGCAAGTATTAGTTTACGAGCGCCGAGTATGATGTATCACGCATACGACTCTTATTTTGACAACGAGCGTCACTCTCTCACCTTCCCCCTCCCCCCTCCCCCCATGGATTCGCAAACACACAGAATCTCTGCTTGTCTCTTATGAATGTGCGCGCGCAATTTGACACAGGCGCACACACACACGCACAGACGCTCTTTTGCCTTTTCACCCCCTCCCCGGCTTCACAAACACACAAACTCTGGTCTGTCGCGTTTTCTTTTCAAAGGTAAGGTGCTGGTTCATTTATTTATTTTTTTTACTTTACAGCAGTGATTCCCTTAGTATGCGCTTACGTCAGGTCAGAGAGATTTCTTTTTTCCCTGTCAAAACGGTGTTTCCGTGTTTGTGTGTGTTCGTTTGTTGTGAAACCTAAGTGATTGTCAGTTTGCGCTCATGCCAATCTCGCTTTTTTCCGTTAAAACGGTGTTTCCGCTGTGTTTATGCGTTTGTTGTGAAACTTAAAAAGTGAGTCCATTAATATACGCTCATGGCAGTGTCAGAGAGATTTCTTTTTTTCCTGTTAAACGGTGTTTCCGTTGTGTGTGTGTGTGTGTGTGTGTGTGTGTGTGTGTGTGTGTGTTTGTTGTGAATCTTAAAAAGCAAGGTGGGGAGAGAGACGAGGAGTGTTACTGTGTAAAACGAGGCGAGGGAAGGGGCTAATTCCACACACACACACACACACACACAGTGCCTGCGCGCACCAATGGAAACACTTATCTGTCAGGATTTAGTTGTACTTTTTTTAAAGGTAAAGTGCAGATTAATTTGTTTTATTTTCATTTTATAGATTGTATTAATTATTTGTATGTATTTATCTTTTTGTCATGTCACGCCAAGCCACAGCCCCGTCATGATCACCTGAGCATTCCTTTCACTATCTCACTTCCTGTTCCCCACACCTGTTGTCTATCACGGACATAATTGCTTATCCTATTTAAGCCACGCTCTGACTCCGTCATGTCGCCAGTTTATTGTGCACCTTACCAGCCTCAATTCACTAGCGTTTTCTTCCGTCTCTGTCTGTCTGGTTTTGATCTCGCTTTGTTTTTCCTGACCACGTCTCTGCCTCGCGATTTGGATTTGTTATTTGGATATTCCCGTTGCCGATCACTTACCTGCTTCCCCGACCACGTCTCTGCCTCGCGATTTGGATTTGTTATTTGGATATTCCCGTTGCCGATCACTTACCTGCTTCCCCGACCACGATTTTGGATTACGGATCCTTCTCTCGTCACTCCGGCTACGACCTTCGCCTGCTCTCCGACCACGATTTATCCTCGGCTCTGCACGCTCCGGTTTCACTCTACGCCTCAGCCTTCTCGCGCCGGCACACAGCTCAGATCACACGCTGGCTCTGCACACTTCCGCATTCCCCAGAGGAGCGCTGCATACTCCGGTTTCACCACGCTTCCGGCTTCTCGCGCCGGCACACAGCTCAGGTTACTCACCGGCTCGGCGCACTTCCGCATTCTCCGGAGGAGCGTCAGACTCATCGCCCCTCGCCTTGGCGCACTCCGGCCGGAACTACTTGCTTTTGCATTACAGCAACGCTGTCCCTGTTTAACGCGGAATTCCCAATACAGCTTCAAAGCATCACTAAGTGTATCAAGCACTCTCTATCGTCACGTCAATCGGCATACACTCCAAACCTCAGCACTTGGATCCACAACGCCCTCTACCGAGCCTGACACTTTTGGGGCTGTGGAATGAATAATTTGAGTTTTCATTATTTCTTATGGGAAATGATGATTTGGTTTACGAGTGTTTTGGAATACAAGCACACTTCCGGAACAAATTATCCTCGTAATCCAGTGTAATTCCAGTGTAGTTTGTAGCATCATAAGCTAAACAAAAACCAAATAGCAATGTCTGCATTAACTTAAAACTCATACAAATAAGTTAAGGGATATAACACTCGTATATGAGCATTATTTTAACTCTGAAGCAAAAGTATAACTTACAGAGTATTGAAGCAGCCCTACTCCTTAACTGATAAACACTTCAGGGTTTTTATCCAGCTTTTATTAACTAAGCACTCACGCTACCGTGCAAAAGTCATGGCCAAAGTGGGGAAAATATAAACATGGTTTATAGCGTATATAGCGTTTAGCTTGCTAGCTCTTGTAAATATAGCTTCAGCTTATGGACTGCATCACATTATATTCCAGTCACAGAAATAACCTAACATTTAGTCAGATTCTTAAGGCATTTTCAGAGAGCATATATAACTTCCTACAAGTTTCTTGTGTAGTGCAGATTTTGTAATAAGGACATTAATAGTATTTTCGAGGCTTTAGTGTCTTTTTGAGTGAAACAAGAGTGGCATTGTGAGTTTGTGACACTGAGAGTAAGCTGTAATGTTAACTCCAGAGTTGGTAAACAGATTATTAACTTATCTAAAGTCACATCTGACCACTGCTGGTGCTGACAGTGATGTTCAAAATGGCGATGAAAAGAATTAACTGTAAACTACCCCAAACTATTTTTTTTTCAGTCAACACTTACCCCGAATAAGATCCATTAAGGTGCCAGACTTCTTCATCTCTGTATTGCAGTTTGATAGCTTCAGTCCGGTGGGGAAGGGAGTAGGCGAGTTGTTAAAATCACATGATTGCAACTCAGCGCTGCTAAATTGCTGGCATGTGTTATTGTGTTGAGAATAAAGCACCATCTAGTGTTGGCACAAAGTACAGATGTGTGCAGGCCAGTTTTCTAGTTTTGTCGCCGCACCTCATGGCGACGGTATGCAGTTGCTGGCTTTGACCACTGAGTGGCGCTATATAACTATAGACCGACGCGTCAGACCTTATTTCATTCTCTCAATGATTAATGAGCCGCAGCTCCTTTAGAGCTGCACGTAGTAGCGGATAAAATCAAGTGTAACATTGTAGTTAAACGAATTCATAATAACAATACTAAAATTACAGTACAAATGTAGAATTAAATTTTATTAGTATCGAATTTAAGCAAAGTAAATGTTAACACAGTGAGCCTTTAGATTTTATCACGTGTAATTAAAAAGCCTACGCGTCTATACTATAAACCCTAATGCTCAAAGTAATTAAACATATTGAGTACTGTTTACCTAAATAATTGTTTGAGTACATAAGTAACAATAACTTAAGTAAAACTTCCACCAGTGTAGCCTCTATAGAGCTCTCGTGGTGTAGTGCTACACTGTAAACCCGATTAAGTTGGCAAAACTCCAAATAGTTGAGATAATCAGTTACATTGTAAGTAAACAGCGAGATGCTTTTTAAATTCCAGTTTCACCCAACAGACTCCGAGAAACACTCCCCGCTGTGTTTGATAGCGCGGAGAGAAGCTTGCTATCAATAGCCGATAGCCCACCAGCTGTGCCTAGTTAGGCGGCCCCGCTTATTCGCATACCTGCAGTGTGCACCTAGGCCGCCTACCTAGTGAGCTTCGGAGTGAGTGAGGAGCGATATTGATTTGGGCGCACGCCCATCACAGGCGCGCTCCGTGAAAAGTATACATTTACTTTGCTTAAATTTGATGCAAATAAGAAACGGCTATATGTATTACTATAATTTTAGTACTGTGTTTATATTTTATAAGGTTTTGTCAGCAGTGGTACAGCACAATGGGGGTCATTATTTATTAAAGAAAATTATGATCATAACATTGTACTTCATTTCATTCCCATACTACCGCAAAAACACAAGCGGGGCTGAATGACAACGACATCTGCTTACGCAGTAGCACGTCCTGACAATGTTTTAATTTTATAGTAATTTAGTATAATTTATTTCGGTATTATCTACTACAGATTTAAAGAACACAACATTTAAGATGACCCAAAACCCTACACTGTAAACCCAATTAAGTTGGCAAAACGCCAAATATTTGAGGTAATCAGTTACATATTTTTAAAAAAATTAATGATAGTTCTGTTTATTTAAAATTGGAAACATAAATTTTTGAGTTTGTAATAATCAAATGAAAAAACATATATTGCAACCCTGCGTGGGAATCAAACCAGGGGTCTCCCACATGGGAGGCAAGACACTTAACCACTACACCACAAGAGCTGTATAGATATTACTGTGGTGGAAGTTTTACTTAAGTTATTGTTACTTATGTACTCAAACAATTATTTAGGTAAACAGTACTCAATGTGTTTAATTACTTTGAGCATTAGGGTTTACAGTGTAGCGTACTTGTTTTAATGTTTAACTTCAATGTTTTTTTTACTCATTACACTATTGTACAGCAAATATCAATAGCTCTGATTAAGATTTTTATGGTTGTTGTATAAAATATACAGATGTGGAAATTACCATTACTGTAGTATTTCTTCGATACAGCATATTTTTTAGACTTATTTATGACTTAATTATAAAAAAAAAAAAAACGAGAAGACGGAAAATGTCACTTTGCGCCACCTGGCGGTCATTTCACGAATTGCCTTGAAATGCAACTGATTTATTTTGGCCGCTGTCGTTTTGTCGCGGCGGTGAGTGCGACGGTAATAGACATTCTCCCCTTCACACATCTGTAGCTGACATTTGGCGGTTTCGTAACCCTACTTCCAGAGAATATTCCTTCTTCTCCGTTCATAAAACAGTATAGATAATTTTTTCATGGACAAGAGACTTCTTCCTTTCATTACCAAATGTCATTATGGAGCTATAGTTATATCTGATCATGGTCCTCTAACTATGAAAATGCGTATCCCCAATACACAATTCAGTTACCGTTCCTGGAGGTTCAACTCTCTGCTTCTATCAGAGGAAGCGTTTACCGAATTCATTTCCTTTGAGATTACATTATTCCTTGAGATCAATCAAACACCAGGGATGGCCTCTTCAACTATATGGGAGTCACTTAAGGCATATTTACGAGGCCAGATAATTTCATATTGTAAGGAAAAATAAAAACAACACTGTACGCCTTAGAGAGCTGGCTGATGAGATATTGGAATTAGACAGACTATATACTTATATACCCTCTGCAGACACAATGAAAAAGCAGATACTATTGCAGACTGAGTTTGATCTCCTGTCAACAAGGCAGGCTGAATATCTTATTTCTAAATCAAGACATATGTCTTATGAGCATGGGGACAAGACTGGGCGAACGCTTGATCATCAGCTAAGACAAAGGACTGCCAATCAGTCGATTCCTGTAATTAATGTTGAGCAAGGCTTAAAAAATACTGATAGCCTTAAAATTAATTCATGTTTCCAAAATTATTACCAGTCACTATACACTTCCGATTCATGTGTCGATGCTCTTGCCTGAGACGTCTTTTTCGATAATTTACATATCCCTTCTATAGATCCAGAGACAGGTGCTGAATTGGAAGAAAATCTCACGGTCGAGGAAATAGCATCAGCAATTAGATCTATGCAGAGTGGCAAATCACCGTGACCGGATGGTTTTCCAACAGATTTCTTTAAAAAATGTCCAGAGCAGCTTTCCCCTTTATTGTGTTACGACCTGAGCTATGTTTTTTCTTTTTTTCTCTGGAGTTTGGTGCACTGTGTATGTCTCCTCACCTTTTTTTTTTGTGTGTGTGCTTGCGCATGCTCCCTCTCGCTCTCCTACCCCTCCCCCCCCTTTCAGGTTGATGCACCTGTTGCTAATCCACGAGTGTGGTAATTGGTGGAGAGTTTTAAAAAGACGCTGCAGCAGTTGAGAAGGGAGACCTACATACTCACCTTTTTTCTTACTCTTTGCCTTAAAAGTCCAGTGTGTGAATGTTGTGCGTGTTTTTTGTAAGTCTTAATTGTCTTTAAATATTGAGTCTGCTTGGTTAAGTGTTTAGTGTTGGTTAGAAATCAGTCTGTCTGCTTTACAAGTGATTTGAATTAAAGATAAGCTGATTAATTTATCTTATTGTTTGCTTGTTTTTTATGTCACGTTGCCTACCTTTGTTTCTCCATTTATGGAGATTGATTTATCCTAAGAAAGGCCGTAACAATTGTTATCGGTTTTTGAAGAGTCACTTTCATTAAAATCCCTACCACCAACCATGCGTCAGGCAGTTATTTCATTAATCCTTAAAAAAGACAAGAACCCTCTCGAGTACAGCTCATACCGTCCAATCTCCCTTCTTAATACTGATGCGTTTAGAGGGGGTGTTGCCCTCCATCATATCACCTGACCAAACAGGGTTTATTAAGAATCGTTATACTTTTTTTAACATTAGGCGACTATTGAACATTCTTTATGGCCCCTCTCCACCCGGCACACCGGAGGAAGTTCTTTCATTGGATGCGGAAAAGGCATTTGACCATGTGGAGTGGGGTTATCTTTTCAATACACTAGAGAGGTTTGGATTTGGTCGTAAGCTTATATCATGAGTAAAACCTTTATATACGTCTCCATTAGCTGGGGATGTAGGCAGGGATGCCCTCTGTCTTCACTTCTATTTGCAGTTGCAATGGAACCACTTGCTTTAAATTTGAGACAGAGAGTCGATATCAGGGGTATTCAGCGGGCAGGATTGGAACATAAGGTTTCGCTTTACATGTTATTATATTGTTACAACCCCTGACAAACTTACCTAAGTTAGTGACTCTACTTACAGATTTTGGCAAAATATCTGGCTATAAAGTTAATATACAGAAAAGTGAACTGATGCCTGTTGGTGATGGAGTCAGTCTGTCGTCTTTAAGCTCAGTTCCCTTTAAAATTAGCCCAAAAATTTAAATACCTTGGGATTTGGGTTACGCATGATCATAATTGTATGGAGTCAATCACCCACCTCTTTTATCTAATTTAAAACAAGAGCTTGAGCGTTGGGATCACCTCCATCTTTCATTGGGTGGAAGAATTAATACAATAAAAATGAATGTATTGCCCAAGTTTTTGTATATTTTTCAATGAGTTCCGTTATTCTTAACAAAATCTTTTTTCTCCAAATTAAATAATCAGATTTCAACCTTTATTTGGAACAAAACAACACCAAGAATTAAAAGAAGCATACTGCATAGACCTCACGCAAAAGGAGGGATGGCACTTCCAAATTTTCTGTATTATTATTGGGCAGCCAATATAAGAGCACTGATGTTCTGGTTAAATAATGACAATCCCCCTGTTTGGACAATTCTGGAGGGGGCTTCAGTTAGCCCCAGTTCTCTAATAGCATTATTGTGTTCCAAAATACACATTTGTTCAACCAATCTCTAGTTTGACCTCTAATCCAGTTGTTATACATTCAGTTAAAATTTGGAATCAGGTCAGACTATCGTTTTCCCTTAAAGAGTTACCACAGGCTGCCCCAATCAATGATGCATAACGCTTTTGAAGTTTGGGGTAGAAAGGGTTTGGTCTCACTGTCTGAACTTTATATTGATGGAAATTTTGCATCCTTCAAACAGTTGGTATAGAAATACGATATTCCCAAATCACATTTTTATAGATACTTGCAGCTTCAGAACTTTGTGGCATTGAATTCTAATAATTTCCCATCCTGCCCTCCATTTTCTGTATTAGATTCAATATTTGAATGTAAATCAGTACAAAAACAAACTATACGCAGGATTTATGAATTACTCAGTATGTACGATTCAACACTTTTAGATTTACTCAGAAATAAATAGGAGAGACAGATGGGAGATTTCTGGCACAAAATAATACAGGGAATTTTCTCATCATCCATTTGCCTTAGACATGCTGTAATACAATTTACGATTGTGCATCGTCTACATTGGTCAAAAGTCAGACTTTCTAAGATCAAAGTTGATATAGATACCACATGTGATAGGTGCAGGCAGGCTCCTGCAACTTTGCTGCATATGTTTTGGACTTGTCCAAGACTTTACATGTTCTGGACTAATATTTTCTAGACCTTTTCTGAACTATTTGGAGAGATAGTAGAGCCATCTCCATTTATTGCATTGTTTGATGTGCACCCAGAAAACACTAGTTTTAACCAAAGGAAATTTAAAATATTGGCTTTCTGTTCCCTTTTGGCTAGGAGACTGATACTGATTAAATGGAAAGACCCTGATCCACCAGCATTTAGCCACTGGATAAGGGAAGTGATGTGCTATCTTAAGCTGGAGAAAATTAGATATACAGTTAGGGGGTCTACTGAGACATTTTATAATATTTGGCAGCTTTTCTTAATTTTTGCTGATGGCATGAACACTGATAATATTGCATTGTAAAGGAAGGCTGTGGGGATGTTTACTTACATATGTTATTATTATTATTTTTGTTTTAATCTTTTTATGGACATCTGATAGTTATGGCATCCTTATGTTTGTCTGGTGTTGGGGGGGTGGGGGGTTTGGTTTTGTGTTCTCTTTTGCTGTGTTTTCTTGTGTTTTCTTTGTATAGTTTAAAAATAAATAAAAAAACTTTGATCAAAAAAAAAAAAAAACAGACATACACACACACTCACCCACACACTACAGGCAATTTGGGAATACCAATTAACCTAACCTACATGTCTTTGGAATGTGGGAGGAAACCCACCAAGCCCGGGGAGAACATGCAAACAGAGACGGGAATCGAGCCTGGCTGGGGATCTAACCCAGACCCTGGCGGTGCAAGGCGACAGCGCTAACCAATACACCACCGTGCCGCCCCTAGTGGGAATATAATTTGTTTTAAAATGGAACATTGACCTCAAATACACCTCTAGATTATGTAAGTGCTATTTGTCCAAGAAGGAGAGTGATGGAGTGCTGCATCAGATGACCTGGACTTCATAATCATCTAGTCTAAATATATTTAGTACATTAACCTAGATTAAACAGAGAGTAACATACTGTATCTATGTATGTATGTATGTATGTGGTATATAATTGTATATATTTCATGACAGTTTCCTTCTAAATGTCCACGACTGCTAAATATCGCCATAGTAAAAGGCGGTATGCTAAGACGTTTAAATACAATAAGGATATGTGATCCTAGAAGCGTACACAGACATTGTGAGTGGACTTCTTCCATAACGAGATGTCAGGTTTCTGTATGTGCTGTCTGAATATCATATGTGTTCTGTTTGTCTTTCACCCTGTGTCACTTCCTCTCACTCCTTTCTCTTTTCTCTGGCTCTTCTTTAATTTTTTTCTCCCACTCTCCGTGTCTCCACTGACTGGTGTAATGTGAGCATTTATTAGCTGTTGCTTCGTGGAGGCACCCACATGGATTTAAAAATAGCTGCTTGTTCCCTCATGCTGTCAGGCATGATGAAATATAAAGTGTTCTATTGTACAGAAAGGAGCTGTTTTAAAATGATGGGAATAGAAAAGGGGAAAAGGGAAAAACAAAGATGAAAACTTCTGACAATCACTCAATTACATGACAGATCACCTTAACTCAAATAAATAAATAAATAACCTTTTTGTAAAATAGAACATCAAATTACAGACATAACATGACAACATAAGTGAGCTTTAAAAAGAAGGAAATGAAAATCACAGAATGCCTTGTTCATCAAAAAAATTATATTTAAAAAAGCAAATAGAAAAAGAAAGCCATAGCCAGACCAACATGCACTTTAAAAAAAATCAGCTTCCTCCCTTACAAGGTTTAGTTTTTGATAGTTGCTTACAGCACATTAATTCTAGATATTACAAGTACTGTATATTATTTACAAGGTCTGTTCGGACATCAAACAACTGCATACTTTTCATTGGTCCTATCAATTGATAGCACCATTTGAAAGCATTTTGGCTGCCAGGGTTCAGTAAAACACACCGCATTCTTGGCCACACTTTGGTCCTTTTCCTTCAATGTGAATGGATGTTCTTTCATGTGTTGTTCTTTGCAACAGAAATTATGTAATTACAATATACTAATCTATGTCTGAGCATTTATGCATTCACCAAAGGATAAACATTTCATAAAATCCCTTTTTTCTTTTTCATATATATCTATTTAAATATTTTTCCACCCCACCAGCAATTTATAGAAATTAATTGTTTAAAAGTTACCATTTGTATCCTATTGGAGATGTCCAGGTGGTGTTTAGCATAAGGTTTGTTTACATTTAAACTGAAGCTTTACAAGGCATCATATAACTTGGGAACCTTGTGAATGCATTTTATCCATCTTCATATTTCTGCCTAGTACTGAATGTGTAAATCTCGGAGCACTGAGAGGGTTTTGATTAAGGGCAGGAAAAAAGTGTCACCTAACACATTAAAAATAATCCACAAATCATAATGTCAATCAGTGTCTCTTTCATTCATTCATTTTTATTATAAAACCAAATATCAAAAAGAGAAAATCGTCTCGGGTTACTTGGTTGTAACCCTGTTCCCTGATAAAGCGTGAACAAGATGCTGCGTGAAAACGCTATGGGAACATCTCTTTGTTGGCCGGTTGTGAAGCCTGTGCATGTCAAACCCGCCGAAAACCTTCGGCTTATAACCTGTGCSAGGCATGACGTCACCGAATAAGGTGCACCTGCAGGTTATAAATAGGAGTGAACCGGAAACATCCTCAGGTCAATTTTGTCTGAAGGACGTCCAGGCACGCCAGCAGTGCGGCATCGGAACGC
>QMIH01001482.1:70588-86546 GCA_003987875.1 Clarias batrachus
CGAAAGAGATCTATCGCACGGAGGCACGCATCTCTTAAGCAACTCTACCATATCGGTGAGTTAATGCTGTTATTTTTATTTCGCTTTCGTTACGGCTTGTACATGCACGCGCAAACACAAAGCGGTCCTGAAGACAAAAAGATCTGAGGATGTTTCCGGTTCACTCCTATTTATAACATGCAGGTGCACCTTATTCGGTGACGTCATGCCTGGCACAGGTTATAAGCTGAAGGTATTCGGCGGGTTTGACATGCACAAGCTTCACAACCGGGCAACAAAGAGATGTTCCCATAGCGTTTTCACGCAGAATTGAGTGTAGCTTTTGAAAGGGAACTCCATCTATTGCCCTGTAGATGTTACAGACCCTATGGATTTCGTTGACACATCTGAGAAAACACCGATTTCTTTGTAAATTGCCTTTGAAATAGAGTTGGGCGTGTAAAGACGTGGAATGTGAAGGTGTTGTAAGTCTTTTAGTGAATCTCTCCATGATTCCCACTCACTTCTTTTTTGGCAGTGGTGCATCTCAGTCTGTTCTTTCAATAGACAGCTTTCGTTGTAGAACCTTTCCCTGTATGGTGATATGAGCCACAAAAGCAAAAGGATCAAAGACACTATTGATTATGGATAGGACACCATGGCATGTGAATGGTTTGTCGTTGACTGATACTTCAAAAGTGAATGCGTCATTTTCAGTTTCCCAATTCAAACCAAGGCTACGTGGTGCAGGCATGTTTGTTCCACTGAAATCAAGATCTTTAATGTTTCTTGTATGATCTTCAGTTGGGAAAACTTTGAGTACTTGTACATTGTTGGATACAATCTTGTATAGCCGCAGGTTTGATTCATAGAGGGATGCTTGTGCTCTCTTTAATAAATCTATTGTTAGAACAAGTAAACTAATGTGTCATCCACATAGAACCCACGTTAAGTGTAGAACTCGTCCATATTAAGGTCATTATGAAGGGCCCATGAGAAATTTAGGTAATCTCAATGATCTCCTCTCACAACAAAACAATCAAACATTTGTGGTGTGTCTGCCATCACTGCTACATGTTCTTTCCTGAACGCATCAGGACACCAATGAGGCTGTTATTGGTCTGGTCCAGTAACAAGTACGTTATTGAGAGAGATACCTTCATGCTGTGTGCTAGAGTCAAAAACTACCCTGGTTTGATCAGCTATTTTTGGATGATAGACTCTAGATCTTTTGATTCGTATGGTGGCTGGGGATGGTTTACATTTAGACTGTCCTATCATCGATTGATGTTCTGGGGACCTGTGATTTCAGTTGTTCGATAGCTCAGGACTGGAATCTCCTACAGTCTACCTGAGCCTCCAGGAWCAAACTGGACTCCTTTTAATTTTAACACATCTCCTGTTACACTGAACTTCCAGTACACATTATTATGCTGATCAATCCCTGCTATCCGTTATCACCCAGATGAGGATGGGTTCCCTGTTGAGTCTGGTTCCTCTCAAGGTTTCTTCCTATTACCATCTCAGGGAGTTTTTCCTTGCCACCGTCGCCCTCGGCTTGCTCATCAGGGACTATCTTATCATTTTGATTCATACACATTGCATACAAACTTACTTCTTTTTATTGTGTAAAGCTGCTTTGCGACAATGTCAATTGTTAAAAGCGCTATATAAATAAATTTGACTTGACTTGACTCTGAAAAGCGGTAATTACCAGCACTCCTTTCCTGATGGAAGTAGAGCTACACATTCAGCATGATCATTGTTTAAAGCATAAAAGTTACGAACTGTTCTTTCATATCTGGCTTCCATTATAGGGTACATCGCAAGGAAGAGCGGTAGCTTAAAGGTTGATCTCTATTGTTCTGAAGAACTGGCCTTGGAGACATAAAGGGACAAGGCGCCACACAACTTGCAAAACCATCTTGGAAAACTTCTCTTTCCATAGTTTTTAGAAATAATTTATCCTCAAAGAAGAATGCAGGGTTACTGTCGTTCTCTGTCTTTAATAGAGTCTTGCCTAGGTTGTCTTTGTTTGTGTTCCAGTGGGTTTCAAAGTCATGCACTGTATGCTGAGTTGTTAAGTTGCTGTTGATCTTTTCCTRTAGTCATGTACATGACTTGTGCAAGAAATAAACAGTGAAGGTCTTCCATTTTCTAAAATATTTGTTTTGTAACTAGGAACACTAGGTGTGTGCACATCTCCTAAGCATGTCACCAACCAGAACCCATTTTAGATGTAGGTTTTGGCCAAAAGTTATGTTATGTGGACCATTGATTTGTTTCCTCAACTTATAAGCTCGAAGTATGTCTTGCCCAAGCAGCAGGAGAGTGTGGGCTTCAGGGTCCAGAGCTGGAATTTCAGACGCAATATGCTTGAGGTTAGGTTGATGGAGAGCAGCTTCAGGTGTTAGAATTTCATCATGGTTGTTGGGTATTAGGTCACATTAAATTAATGTTGATTAATGTTTAGCATGAGACTAATTACACCATCTGTTGCATCAATATGATAGCCACTTGCTTTTTTTCCAGAACAATTAATCAATCCAGCACATGTCTTTAGACTATAAGAAGATCCTTTGCTATTGATGTTGAATAAGTAAAAAATATATATATATATGGCCAAAGATCTGTTGTTCTGATCATCAAGCATAGCATACATTTTAATATTAACCTTCTCAGGATGTCCATCAGGAAACACGCGGACAAGACACATATTTTGGAACAAGATTTTGTTGAACGGCTACTTCAGTGCAAAGAAAGCTTACCTCTTGAGTTTTTGAAGTTACTTTCTCATTCTGCCTGCCATTATGTAATGAAAAACTTGACAACCTGACAATGAATGACAACTGATGAAAAAGGTAAAGCTGGGATCATTGCGTGTTTTGGCGAGATTGCATATTGTTTATAAAATATATGGCAGTTTTTCGATTATTGGAAAGAAGCCTTGAGCAGTGTCTAAATAGGCTACGCCTGACAGATAAACATCATCTTTAGCTCAGAGTATCTCCAATAAAAGATGAAAATGAAAGATAGAAGATCAGAGTTCTTTCAGTTTGAGGTTATCTTTACCTGAAATCCTGGGAAAACTCTAACTTTTTAACAGCATGCTTTCAATAACTTCAGGTGAACTGTAACATTCATTAAGTCTGTTCCAGACCATTTTTAAAGCTGTGCTTGGACTTCTTATGTTAACTGCCCTGAGACGTCTCACATAATCAGAAGACTCTTTACTGAGCCTCTTTACTTAGACACTTCTAAGTCCTTACCGTCTGTAAGACCCAAATATTTCATTGTATTGATGAATAAAGACTTCCAGGCTCTATAACGTTCAGGGCAATTGTCAAAGCATGTTAAACCACTGCTCACCAGCTCATGAAGTGCTAGATATTTTACTAGGACCATCATACCTGTAGTCTCTGAGTGTTGTGGCAAAGAGCTTGATATATCACTGAACTGGGATTCAGGACCATGTTGTTCCCTTACTTGGTTTGGTTCAAGAGACTGACCAGGAGCTAAGTCAGCATGTGTCAAGAAGAACCTGATTTAGTTGAAGCTTTGTTAAAAAAAATAAAAGTAAAAAATGAATTGCCGCTAGTCTGTGGTTTGGGTAGAAATGCTTCAAACTGGACAGTGGAAGAAAGTGCTGTGAGCCAGCATGTTGAAGCCCACAGGTGTAAGCCACCATAGGTGTGACTGTTGTAAAAGAAAAATTATGGATGTCCGTTGAGTCACAGCATAGGGCTAGACCATGTTGTGGGCCTTAGTTTCGCTCTCTAACTCTGAACCTTTTGCCATTTGTTGTATGGAGAAATACAGTACCAGTCAAAAGTTTGGATTTATTTTAAACATTCTAGAACAATAGTGAAGATTTTAAAACTATGAAATAACACATGGCATTAGATGATTAAGTAACAATTACAATCAATTGATTTATGAAACGAAGGTTAGCTGTTCTGGAACAGTTCTTACAAGAACAATATTGTCAAGTGCATTTGCAAAACCCATCAAGCACCATGATGACTTGCTTTAAGACCATCTCAGAAAAGCAAGACCAAAACTTACCACTGCTACAGAGAGGTTCAGCCTCAGAAATCACCAATTAACAAATATCACAGATTAGGGCCATTATGAAGGATTTACAGACCATAAGTGGAATATCTCTATATCAACTGTTCAAAGAGATTATTTCATATTCTGGATGCCTTCAGCATTGTTTTACAGTGTAGAAAGAAATAAAAACCAAGGAAAAACCATTGAGTTAGAAGGGGGGTACAAACTTTTGACTAGTGGTGTATAGATCGATAAACATTTTTTTGTAAACAATTAAACATGAAGAAAAACATTACAAAAAAGTAACCGCAAAATGAGAAATACTTACTTAGGATCCCATTGACTTTGGACTTGTCCAGGACTGTTTTCCCTTCTGGCACCTTTCTGTGCCAGAGGTTGTATCTGTTCCACTTTTTCCAGAAAGCTTTTTAATGCCTCAAGTTGTTCACCACCTGAAACACAGAAGTTGAGTTGTTATTTTAGAGGGATACAGAAAGAAGAAGAAAAAAGAAGCAAGTTTAAAAACAAACATTTCAGTATGATTAAATATATATTCATTAATATTTTCTAAATAACTTTTAGTTGAAGCACCCGATATGCCCAAAATTAGTCTACTTAAGACTGTAGTTTTTTAAAAACATATTGATAATTAAAATGTAAGCGTCAATTGTCATTTACTGTTGGTGACATTTAACTATATTTATTACTCTGGCATTCTAATCAGACGTGTCATGTCTGATTAGACATAGGGAGAGGATGCAAAGTAGACGGCTGTAGGAGTCAACCACATATTACAAACTTATAACGTGCTTGGGGGTGGGTGGGGTAAATAAAGGCTGGTACTGTGATGGGGTACCTGATAGGTGGTAATATGACAGGAGGTGTGGACATGACCGGGTGGCTGGTGGCTGGTAGTGTGAAAGAGAAGGTGATGACTGGGTGGCTAGTAGCTGGTAGCGTGGCAAAGAAGGCAATGATGGGTGGCTAGTGGCTGGTAACTTGGCAGAGAGGTTGATGATTGGGTGGCTGGTGGCTGTTAATGTGGCCGGTAAGGTGACGACTGGGTGGCTGGTGGCGTGAAAGGGAAGGTGGTGTTGACAAGGTAGCTGGTGGCTGGTAGCATGGCAGGAAAGGTGGAGTTGACGGAGTGGCTGGTTGCTGGGTGACACCGTGCTCTACAGAATTTAGGCATTGCAGTGCAGAGGGTGACTGAACTGCTGGAGGCAGTGATGAGCGCTTATAGAATCTCTGAGCAGCTGTCTCTTTTTTAATGGCCATCTTTGTGCCCTTCTTGGCATCCACTTTCTTGGCCTCTGTTCCAATATAGTTTACTGTGGCACTGTAGAACTTGTTGTCAGACCACCTTGCCAATACTACTTCTCCCAGTTTCAGATTTATTAAGCAAGCAATAGGTTGATCATCTTTGTTTAATACATCAATTACATTAAAAATCTTTGCTGTGTATCCATTCTCAAACATTAAAAATACAAAATTACCTGAAAAGGAAGAGAGGGAATAATGGAAATTAAGTAAACACTAAAATATATTCTCAAACATGCTTTATTGTAATTTCTATAATGTGGCAAAACATGGTTTCTGCAGGTTCTAACAATTTAAGATCTTTTTAAAAGCCATTATGAATGCAATTTATTACATTTTACGACTTAAGACATAAGAGATTAGATGTAATCTATTAGTTTGTTTATCTTAGTACAGTCTTGCCTGACTTCAGACATCAAACTTTGCATTTAGTTTTCTGATGCATCATGTAGAACAAAAGTTATGATAAAAGTTAATGCTACCAAAATATGGGAATGACATTGCAAAAATGTAGAATAAAAAAAAAATGCATATTATTCTTCCACTACTTGGTCACCGAAACAACCAATATCCATAAAAACATGTTACTATGAACCTGTTCTATTTCTTTGCCTGTGACGGTATCTATCTATCTATCTATCTATCTATCTATCTATCTATCTATCTATCTATCTATCTATCTATCTATCTATCTATCTATCTCATTTTAATTAAAAAACATTACATTACTACTACATTAATTAAATATACCACGGCAGCAATATTTCAGACCTGTGGGAAACACCTGTAGTATCACCCACATTAAATTTAAATAAACAAAATAATTTTTAAAAAAAGTAACAGTGATTTAGTTACCATTTTGGTCATCTTTTGGTCGGGGGGGTCAGGGTCTGGTTCATAAAACCTGATCTTCTTCGGTGGGTTGTGCTCTCTTTTGGGAAATTCTTCTTTAAAATGTCCTGCTGCCCTGGTGAAAAATCCAGACCAGGATGATTTTGGAAATGAAATTTACATGCTGGTCTATGCTGCTTAGTGCTGGTCTGATGCTGATTTAGCTGGTGAACCAGCATAACTGATGGAAGACCAGGATGCCTGCTGAAAAATCTAGCATAGGCCAGCATGATGTATATGCTGGTCTGTGCTAGCTAATACTGCTTAGTGCTGGTCTGATGCTGGTTTAGTTGGTGAATCAGCATAGCTGATGGAAGACGAGCATATCTACGCTGATGAAACCTTACCACCAGCTTTGGTCTTGCTGGATAGCACTGGTCTGGTGCTGGTTTAGCTGGTGAACCAGCATAACTTCTGAAAGTCCAGCATGCATGCTGAAAAATCCAGCATAGTCCAGCATGATTTATATGCAGTGACAAAACCAGCAAGGTTGTGGTAGTTAAAATTGGTTACTATTTTAGCTCACTATCTTGTATTCTAATAGGTAGTAATGAAAATAGTGTGTGATGTTAATGCATGGACCATGTAGTGTTCTCTTTAAATGCATTTACATACAAGAGACAAAAATAATCCATTTACCAAAATCATGTAAATACATTATTTTACATTTATTAAATATTGCTGGGTTGTCTAAAAACACAACACAAACCTTTTATATAAATGCACTGGCAATAAGTGCATATTTTAAAAAAAGTAATCAATACCAAAAACCACTTAAAAAAAAAAAACAGCATAGACCATCATATCTGGTCACCAGCTTGACCAGCAATTATACCAGCAGGGTTATCAGCATACCAGTCCCAGCATTATGGAGTCAGCTGTTTTGGCTGTGGGACCTCTTGCATTTATTATGGTAACCATAAAAATAACTTACATCACTTTTAATCATACACATAAGTGTAATACATCATTTGATGTTTTTATTTGCTAATGTACACTCACATATCAATAAAACATTGTGCTGTTGTAAAATAAAGAAAATAAACAAGGTGCGATTTCATGATTTATATCTGTCAGTCTCCCTAAAAATCTTTTTGAAACACATCACTAAAATGAACTGAAGCTCAGTGAATACTACATACACACACATCCATATATCATATACAGTATGTCACAAAACTGAGTACACCCCTCACATCTCTGCAAATATTTAGTTATATCTTTTCATAGGACAACACTGCATTAATCCCAGTCAGGATAATCTACATATAAAAGCACGCCCTCAAACACACACAACCACACACAACCACACACACAACCACACACACACAAACACACACACACAMACACACACACACACACACACACACACACACACACACACACACACACACACACACAGTAGATTCGATAAGTTTTCTGTGGGTGTGGAAGATGTTATACGCTCTGCAGGTTTTTGACGCTCTACAGAATGTTCTGGACAGTGGGAGGATGGTTGTCAGTATCTGCTGTGGTGTAAATGTTTATAATATATTTCACCCCGTTTTGGATAGCTTTATGTTATGGTAGATGTAATGGCGATCTATGTTTTCCTGTTCTTCGCCATTTCCATAAGGACTGGCACAAGGATTTGACGCATAAAACCACAAAACTTGTAGTGTACCAGTTTAATATTCGTTTGTCTGGATACAAGACACTCAACAAATTAAACGTAAGAACTATTTACACCTTTTCAAGCTTCAAATTAAACATGGTTTCAAAAAACGGTCAAAAGACTGTCTAACACCGAGTCCTTCCTTCTTCTAATAAATCAAACACTAAATGGTTGCTACCGTAAACATTTGAAATTGACCTATGACCTTTACGTAAGCCAAATATCCAAAAGGTTACATTTACTTCTACATAATAATGAAGTCAAATACTATGGAGATTTATTAAAAATGTACTTTATGGCTCTAACAGTAGCTATTTGGTTCAGTTTTTGGTTAGCTTATGACACTGCTATCTATATGTTATTTAGCAAAAACACTTCAGCTCCTGGTGCTTAGAATACTGCCTTATGTAGCTTACAGATGTTTGTGATATTAAGGTGTAAATGTAAATTGTAATGCAAAAAGTATAAATTGTTGTATAACATTGCAAAAGTTTGTGTTGTCTTTATGCATAGTCAGTAGTTATTGATGCTAATATACAGTAATTTTATTGTTATCAAGCATATGATTTGTTTTCCTTTTTTATAAACAGTTGACCGTGAAAATGATCAGCCACCTGTTTTAAAGAGACCAAATGCAAACAAGCAGGCAATATACAGACGGACCATCACTATGTCATAGAAAACACAGATTCTGCGATTCCTGCCCGCATAGGTGTCACGACTGGCTGAGGGAGTGAACCCAATAGCAGAAAAACGGGCACCTTTTAATTCTAATTTTATATAAACACAGGAACCTTGGTAAGCAGGTGCAGCAGGAGCAGAGGAGAGAAGCAGTGCGTGTGTGTGGGAAATAGGGACTGCCTGGAGTGAATTGGGAAGGCCCTAGTGGTGACGTTGGAGGCGGGGCTATGACGCGATGGAATCTCCACTATCCCGGAAGTGAACACGGGCGAATCTGACTGGTGTCTCTTGCTGTAAATCCGCTTCGCATGCAGAGGATGTTAATAATAGCGACTTAATCTTCGCGGAGAGAATGGAGGTCAGCGCACACTTGGGCTTTCTCTCTGAAGTCCGCAAATGCGGAAGTGCTCGACGCGGARGTCCTTATGCACGGAAATGACAGTTGCGTTACGGGGAATGGGCCAGCGAAGGATTACTGTATTATTTTATCCTGCGTGATCGGTAACCAGGAATCCGGAAGCGAAGACAAACGAATCCAGAAACGTGAGTGCAAATTCGATATCCAGTAAGCACGCAAGGTCATACACATTAGTCAGTCCGATAGTAGCTGAGGTACTGAGGGGCAAAGACGAGAGAGAAATCTGAGAAACAGGCAGGCTTGTGACAATAGGAACCTGGATACGACTGGGGTCTGGATTCGGTATGGATCTCTTGTATTTTTAAGCGGTTGGCCACATGATAAGGCTTCACATGTGACTGCACACAACCAGCACATGGACTGACCTCAGATGCCAGGARTGTTACCACTGCTGGTCACAGGGTCTGTGTACATTGCAAATCAGTTCATGGTAAGCAGCAAAAAACACCATGGAAATGCCAGGTATGGGATGTTCACTTGTGTCTTGAGTTAAACAAGGAGCTAAAAATAGGCCTAATGTTACATCAATGCATGGAGGAGATCATTATTTTGCCCCTTTGCTGAAAGCCCAGCATGACCCAGTTGGTACCAATTGACTCCTTTGATCATATTCCTTTAATCGACGTGCTACCACTTTTTTCCTCAAAGTGAAATAGACGGAAAGTTTTCACCATTGCTGGAACTTGTAACTTGTCAGCAAAATCATTAGTGCTTAATTCTGTTCAATTCAATGGACAGTTTGGGTATTTAAAGTTTGAACAGCCTGGTCAAACAGTAAAGACTGGAAATAAACGTCATGTCCATGCCTTTCCTTTTCAGGTTACATATCCAAAAGGACCCTCTCATACCCACAAAGGCTTTGTAGACCATGCTAAAATGGCCTACGAACCCAGAAGCATTGTACATGGGTTGAAAGGACAAATGCTTGTGATGTCACAACTGTTTCACATAGGCAAATATGTTTTCTCACTAAAATGTTGGGCCCACATAGAAGATACAAACATTCAAATATATTACATTGAGTATAGGGATTTTGCCAGTCTTACTTTATAAATGAAATGCTCTCTTTTCCAGGCATTAAGTTATAGTTTTCTGACTATATTGATGTAAGACTGGTATTAATAATGACTGACTAATTGTTTGACTGTTATCCTAATTAGTAATAAGCTATTATAATGTGTACTGTATGTTGTATGTAAATGCTAGTAATTCCCAAGATATTGTTGGATTTTTTATTTTAATGTCACATAACCTGATTTTTTATCAATTATAGGTTTCTGTTTAAATGTCTTGGAAGTTACATTTTTGTTTTGGGCAAGTGTCTACTTATGTGTTCACATTTCCTATTTATTTGGGAACTCACATTAACCTAATCTTCATGTCTTTGGACTGTGGGAGAAAACCCACCAAACACAGGGAAGACATGCAAGCTATTGCGAGTATTGATACACCACTATACTACCACTGATCCCACAATTTGTCCACCCCCTGTGACTGAGTGTAACTGGTTCGACCCAAAGTTGCACGGGCGGCACCATGAAACACAGACACGAGGTGAGATCTTAGAGGAAAAGGGTAATTTATTAGGAATAAATAGGGGAAGGAAAGGGTAAAAGGAGGGAGGACGGAGAGAAAGGGAAGGGATGATGTGTGCGCGTGCATGGTCAGAGGCTGTGCCCAGCTGGCATGCGGGCACACGGTTGGCGGCGGTGGGCGGAGTGGCCGAACGGAGCACGTGAGGCAGCGCTCCTGCACGCTCCCTCTCGGTTCCTCCCCGCTGTCGATGGCCAGCCTGGCCCCTTCCAGCTCTCTGTGGGCGCGGCCTCAGGCGGGAGTCTCGCTCGGATGTCCATCCGCAGGGCGGCTTTCCCGGCTTCGATCGGCTGTCCTCCTTGCGTCCTTTTCCTCTTCGGCGGCGAGGACGCGAAGGCCGGCTCGACGTGAGAACGTAGGATGCTGTGGGAGCTCGTGCAGCTCTTTCCCGTGCTGAGGACAGAGCCCTGAGATCAAAGGGCGGAAATCCAATGTCCTTTTTTTTAGTCTCTGGGGCACGTTCCATTTCCCCCACTCCCATGCCACTCTCGAGCTCCACCGCGTTACGCCCTTCTCGGACCCCGGACTAAACTCCGCGCCTTGCTTTTATAATGCGGAGCAAGCCCGAGATCCTATTAATGTTAATCACTGCCAGCCGGCCCGCATAGGCGGCCCCGTCCCTTTGCACACCTGCAGAAGGGGTGCCGCCTACTTAGGGAACCTACGAAGTGAGCGAGGGGCGATAATAGATTTGGGCGCACGCCCATCACAGGCACACGCCGTGACACTGAGACAAAGCTGCGATGATGCGAGCAGATCCACCTCAATCACAACACTCTCAGATCACAGAGTGGCAACTCCCGCAAAGCATACCAAACACAAAATCAACAGTACCCCATAAAAACAACATATTTTTAATTTTTCATTCAAGCCCTTGTTGTCACTCCCCGCAAACAGCGCAGGAATGAGCATTTTTCACATGTTAACATAAATTAATGATCAATAGCTCATGATACATACATTTAAACAATTTATTTATACAGATGTACCTGTTTTACATGGAGATTTACAGGGTTGTCACTGAATAATTTATCTTGACAAAGAGCTATATAAGAACAGTTTTTTATAGTCTCAATAAAAATGTTTTTCTAACCTTTTTTTTACTAAACAAGCAATTGTTGTTTACTTACACTCACTCAATCTCACTCATCATCTATACTGCTTTATCCTGTATTAAGTGTCGCTGGGGGCCTGGGGCATATCCCAGGAGTGGGGTACACCCTGGACAGGGTGCCAATTCATCGCAGGGCACACACATACACGCTCACACACACCCTACAGGCAATTTGGAAATGCCCGTTAGCCTAATCTGCGTGTCTTTTGGAAACTGGAGTACCTGGAGGCAACCTACCAAACACAGGGAAAACATGCGAAATCCATGCACGCAGAGACGGGAATTGAGTCTGGCCAGTAATCGAACCAGGACACTGGAGGTGTAAGGCAATAGTGCTAACTACTACACCACTGTGTCACCTTTGCTTACTTACAATATTTGTTAATTTAATTTAAATCAGGTTTGGATTCTGGGATGTTGTGCCGGCATGGTGATCCACCTGTTTAATTTCCTACATAGTCTAATCAGCATTTTACCACACACATAAAGTTTTCCAGAGTGCACCTGCAGAAGTAAACGAATGACTACGAATACATCATGAAAAAACAGCAAGGAGATTTACTCTGACCATTTTAATAATTCATTGATAAATTAGTGATTTCTTTTTTTTCAGCTGTAGTGATTCTTAGGTAGGTTCAATGCTTACCATTACCATCACTACTGCCATCTAGTGGATAGGTGGTTTTATTGTTCACCTATCCACTTGATGGCAGTAGTGATGGTAATGGTAAGGATTGGCACATTCAAAAATAGTGGAGAACAAAGCAGCTGAATATGGGAAGCCGAGAGCATGTGTGTCATTGGTTTTTGTTTTAACTATTCCATGCCTTTCTGTTGTTGTCAATAAAGTTACAGAACTGTCGGCTCTGCTTTACTACACTTTTCAAAAGTAAAGTGCAAGTTAATTTGTTTTATTTTTCCTTTATATTTTGTATTACTTATTTTTATTTTAATATTTTTGGGTTGTGGAACTGTCAGAGTTTCCCTTATTTCTTATTGGGGAAATCTGCTTTAATATACAAGTGTTTTGATATACAAGCACACTTCTGGAACGAATTATGCTTGGAACAGATTGGCATGTCATTATGACTCCGATTGTCATTGATGTCATTGTTATTTCTGCCACTATCTGTTTGAGAGAATGTGTTGGTATAGGATCTAATTCACAGATTGTCGATTTTGCAGAAGAAATTAGTTCATTCTCTTCAAGTGGAGGTAAGTATTCTAGGTTCTGATCTGACATGGTTAGTTTAACATCTGCATCAATTAAATTGTCTGGTTTCAAAGCCTGAAAACCTCGAACATGTTCATGTGCTACCATTTCCCCCCAAAACTCATGTGTACAAATTGTAAAAATGCATTTCCAACAAAAATTTGTAACAAAGGCAGACAAACACAGAAGGGTAAGTTTCCAAAATGAGAACCGTTTATTGAAATCAGCAGAGAGCAAGTCAGATTCACACTGATGCAGGTAAATACTGTTTAAATGTAAAACTATACTGTCGCTGGAGCAGCGGCGCCGACAGAGTTCTTTCTGGTGTTGCGTGGGGAATAAAATGGAGGAGAGGAGAGTTGAGACTAGAGCCACTGGAGAATCGGTGAGGGAAGACACACACCCACACACGCAGCCACGGAGATGCCGATAAGGAAGCTTCACTGGAATCATTTCTATGAAGCACAAGGAGATTAGGTAAGTAGCAATAGACATATAAGTCTTACTTGGAGTAGCGTTTCGGTCCATTTTCGTGTATCAAGCCCGGACGTTGACTGCTGTGTGGTGTGCGCTTTTGTGGGTTTATCCTGATTGCTATCAGGTTGTGCTAATCAGTATTCTGGAGATGGGGGGCGTGGTGTTTGCCTTGATTCGGAACCTGGCCCGATTGTGACAACTTTGTATTTGCATGTGCAATATGCATTTAATGTCCATACACACCATGGTTCATGACAAAAATTGATGAGGTGTTACTACCATGTTTCATTGAGGGCTGTCTTAAACTTCAGAAAATGTTTCGCATCAAAAGGAACAGCTGTTCCTTGCAGGCCACAACTCTTGATTAGGTAAAATCAGAATGAAGGAAGGAGTAATTTTAGATTGAGTGTCTGTACTACTGCTTCTCCCTGAAAGCGTGATGTGATTACATTTTACAAGAGTCTGCTTATTGCAGTGTCAAGTTGCATAAATTTCCCCTCTGTTTACGTTCTCCCTTTTCCAATACCCAAGTATTTATCTGTAAATTGCTATTTTATAAATTAGGACAAATACAACCAAAACAGAGGACTATATAAAATAAATGACCATGAGTCAGGTATATACATCAACATCATTAGTAAGTGTGTCAGTGAACCGTCCTCCGCGCACAGGCTAGGTTGAAGGTAAAATCCTCTACCTTAATTACGTTTAACAGTGATTCATTTCTTCATTTTCACAGCACCTGAGAGAAACTGGCATATGTATATATTAAATTGTAAACACTTGTATTTTTAAGTAAATCTCAACACCTGTTACAGCTGAACATCCAGGAAATTGTCTAAATACAGCACTGATTAGAGGTTACTTTTAAAATGTTATTACTGCTAATAGGTTAGACACACTAATTCAGATGTTGCCAGACTTAGTGGTCTTTGTACATGCTTGATACAACTAATTAAATATTTTGATTTGAAGGTGCTAATCCTTAGAGCAGGGAAAACTATAAATGTTTATCAACAGGATTGGGTACCTGTATACTAATCCAGTCTTTTTGTCATACTGCTGTCTACTATGCAGTTAATTACTGGGATTATATTGTTCAACTAGCACTTACTTAACAAATGCCTTATTACAGAAATGTGCATCAAATTTAGAGGGAAAAGGTAGAATTAGCACATTTAGCTTGTTACAAACAAAACCCAGCAATTTTTGCTCAAACTATTCCTGCAAAGTTTAAATGAAATGAGGTTGCTGCCAGGAATGTACAGATCTGCCCTTTAAGAACGCAACGTTTTGAGAAAAGGGATCTCGCGCGCATCTGCGGCAGCTTGCGGGATGCTGTGAAAATGCTGTTCATTACCTGTAGGGGGCAGTCGTGTTTCAGTCTGAAATATTGTGTGTCTACTGAAGCCAAACATGTGTTCTCTCTCTCTTAGGCGCCCATTGACAGCAAGCGACAGATCTCATGAACGTGTCGGGCCCAAACTTTAAATACTGATATGTATTTATTCTTCATTTTCTTCTCACCTGCAATGATGATACTTCTTTGACTGCGATTTCTCTATTCAGTATTATTATCATTAATAGTAGTAATGAAAACTACCACTGATTAACTATCTCTGCAGTGGTTAAAACAGTAACTAGTAACAGTTAAAATAAGCCAGCACTTTAACATTTAACCCAACAGTTTTTAGAGTGTAACATAAAAAAAAATATTTCATTTGTAAAATAGCATAGGTGAAATCATAGGTTGTGTATAGAGTGATTAATGACAATACAACAAAGCTTATGGTAAATAAATTCTCAGACCTTTCCACTGCAGGTATTAAAAAACATTAACTGTCAATTTTAGAATCTGTAAAAGCTCAGTGGTCCGCACAAAACCTCTCGAGGTGGAGCCTTTCCCTGAATTCCCCATTTTCACGGKGGTGGGCATCTCTGTTTATTCATACAGATGTACAGTACCTATATACAATATATGGAATTTTATGAAGTTGTCACTGAACGATTTACTCTGACAAAGAGCAATATAAGAATAGCTGGCACACCTTAAAAATAATTCGGCATTATTTAGAGTCTTTTTTTTTTCTTTTTCTAAACTTGTGCTACTGCTGTTTACTTCCAATATTTGTTAATTTAAATTTTTTTATTTAAATGAGGCTTGGGCTCCAAGATGTTGAGCCTATTTCCTACTGTACGTAGTCTAATCAGAGCTCTACCGCCCGTTCGAATGTAATAAGTTATGTTTATAATAATGAAATGAGATGCCCTAAATCGTGCTTTAAAATTAATCTACAATTCATTTCAAACCTGCGGCTCGTAGTTTCACTTTACAAAAGGAAGTGTTTTCATCAAAAGGTGATAAACGCATGCAATTTATCGATCAAAATGCAGGTATACTGCATTGATGGATGGATGTTGATGATAAATAATGATTGTTATTATAATAATGATAATGAAATAAATAGCTGTCCATCTTTTTTGTGTTTATCTTTTCGGTTTATTAACCTCTGCACCACTTATTATAATAAATAGTTTTAAACGTAAAGGTACCATAGCAAGAGG
>QMIH01001482.1:86615-98459 GCA_003987875.1 Clarias batrachus
TATATATAAAGTAAGTAAGCATAATAATAAATAATGAATAATCATATTGTCACCCCATGGGTGAACATGACCAAATTACTGCATGAACACTGGAACACGAGGATTTAAGAATTTAATTAAACACGAATATACAGTGGAACCTCGGATTGCAAGTAACGTGGTTTACGAGTGTTCCGCAAACCGAGCAAAGATTTTTAATAAATTTTTAATCGGAAATCGAGCAAATATTAGTTTACCAGCGCCGAGTATCATGTATCACGCATGCAACTCTTATTTTGACACCAAGTGGCAAGCGATCACAACTGAGCCAATGATTTTACTCTCTCTTGCGCTGCGGGAATTATGGGTAATCGTCTCCCCTGTTGCGTCTTAGTGTTCATCTCTTATAATCAACATCTCCCTCTCTCTTCTGTTTGCGCGTGCGTAATTTGACACCGTGTCCCACACACACACACACACACACACACTTACTTTGTGTGTGCGTGTGTAATTTGACACAGACACACACACACAAACACATACAGATCTCCCCGTGCGCCTGAGCACACAAAAGGAAACACTTAACTGTCTGGATTTATTTTTACTTTTTTAAAAATGTTAAGTGCAGGTTAATTTGTTTTATTTTTACTTTATATGTTATATTAATTATATTTATGTATTTATTGTTTTGGGCTGTAGAACAAATAATTTGAGTTTTTATTATTTCTTAGGGCAAAATTAAATTTGGTTAACGAGTATTTTGGAATACGAGCCCGCTTCTGGAACGAATTATGCTCCATAATCCAAGGTTTCACTGTACTTAAATTGTTAAAATGTTTGATTTTAATTTAAAATCCACATATATGTGTGTATGCGTATGTGTGTGTGAAATGTATTTATAATTCAAATCCAACATTTTAATGGTTTGTCATTGGTGCATGGGCGTCAACCCACACATTTCAATGTCATTCATATTTTCACTGTTTTAGAGCTCTTTACTAAAGCATTCACTAGTTATCAAGTTAATATACAGGTTAATCTGCATTTGAAGATATTAGGTAAATTTGTGAATTACACTCAAAGTATCAACTCCAACTATGAAGTCTGATTTAATTTGCTGGGGGAAATAACATTTAGGCAGAGAAATCTGCTCTGTCTTGTTAATTCATCTAAACGCACCCTACAGTATTTGCCAACAGAGCACCCAATTGGATAAATTCACACCTATCGTGTATGAAAGGTGAGAAGAGATTCAGCAGAATCTTCTGATACCGTGCTTGCTCTGAAGGACTATATTCGACAAGAATATAGAGAATAAGAAATATATTTATAATAAGATAATTAATTAAATAATAAAATTATATCAAATAAGGACTTTATCTAAAAGCCAGACCAAATTTATCATTCACAGCTGAAGTAGTTAAATATGCTTATACTGTAGATACGTAGGTTATATTTTAAAAGTACAATTGCAAGTAAATTACAAACTGCATGTAATGTAAAATATGAATAAAACAGTATTAGACACACATATATGATATGGTAGTATATACAATGAAAAAGCTATTTACAAATGAGTGCTCAAATGTAAAGCAAACGCAATTATTAATTTATTGTGTACATTTAACTTCATTCAGCCATTTAAGTTACATGAAAAAATAACATGCCTACCAGCCCATTATTATTTTCTGTGTGCGAAAAGACTGAGTACAACAAAGAATACGAAAGTGTATAATCTTTAATAAAGTTAACCTAAAACAATATTGTCTCCCATGCTGAAGCAAACAGGATTTTGTTTTAGTCTATTCGCTCAATACAACGTGACAGCGCGCTCGAAGGTGAACACATGCAGACCCCCAGTTACTGTAATTTCTCTTCTCACCTTTCATTCACAATAGGTGTGAAGTTATCAAACCGGTTTCGCTGATGGGGGAATTGGCAGAATTGAGGGGTTTAAAAATAATTAACAAGACCAAGCAGACGTCTCTGCCTAAAATGTATTTCGTCAGCACAATATTCTCAAGCTCAGCACGTCTTCTTTCCTTGTTTTAATCTGTGATATTGTGAAATAATATGTGAAATGGATTTCGCGTAATGCTTAAATATTTCTTTTTATTTATGGACATGTTTTATGCTGCATTATCTGCATTATTGCGAGACGCAATGACTTTCTGGCATTTTTATCGATAAATCACACGGGTTTTAAAGCCTTTTGATCAAAACGCTGCCTTTTGCAAAGTGAAAGATTACGGACAAATCAGGGTTCACACACGCCGATGAACAGCTTTATTTCAGTCATAAATTCACAACCACATTCCAGCTATTATTTCCAGCCATGGTCAAATAATGGATGAAACGTTGGACACAAACAGCCAAAAAAACAATATGTTTGTGATCATAAAAAGCCTGAAGCACTTTGTGTGCATATAAGAATATTTACAAAAATATATTGATTTTTTGTTCATTTGTGTCTTCTTATGGTGCTCAATTTCGACACATTTTTACATTTTAACGAAGATATGTTGGCATATACACGAACCAGGACTTTCACATAGTTAACACTAACTGAACAACAGGTCTTCACTTCGTAATACACATATGCATGAAAAAGGAATACTTAGGCATATACGCTAAATATATTTCACTTAAATATTACAGATTAAAACAGGAAAAGAAGACGTGCTGAGCTTCCGTTCATACAAAATATCTAGGAAGGAAACGGTTGTTGTTATTTTACAAAATCTGAATATATTCAGTAAATTTGTGAATTACAGAAAGTATCTGTAATGACGCAGGTCGCGTGAGGGGCAGAGCCGCGCTTAAACTGTTCAGAATGGGCAGATCCACAGGCTGCTACCACGTGGAGTTCTGAACAGGCACCGGCACGGCCATTTATACACGCAGTTGCCAGACAGACAAAGCGCGCTGTTAAAAGACGGAGGCAAAGCCCAAGCCTCTGTCTGTCTCAAACGCTGGCGAGAGGGAGAGCGGCATGCAACAGTTCAGCGTGCGCGCTCAGTTTACTAGTGCAAAAACACAACTCCCCTCTCTCAAATAAATCCTCGGTAATGGCATAAGCCCCGAAAGGATACAAGTTTTTGCTTTAGTTTCCAGAGCCTGTCCGTTCTCACGTAGAGATGGCAGAGCTCTGTTTATTTTGTGTTTTTAGTTTCCTTTTGTTTCCGTTTAAGTTCTCAATCAATAATCTCACGCCATCTCCAAATGGAAAGGCATACCAGCCAATGATTATTTTCTGTTCAAATTTCAAGTCAAGTCAATTTTTATTGTCATTCCAACCATATACAGTTTAGTACACAGTGAAATGAAACAACGTTCCTCCAGGACCAAGGTGCTACATATGTACAACAACATAAATTGTTTAAATTTAAAGATGCATAAGCGTGTGCAAAAAGACGAAGTACAACAAAAAATATACGAAAGTTTATAATCTTTAATAAAGTTAGCCTAAAACAATGTTGTCTCCAATGCTGAAGCAAACATGATTTTGTTTTAGTCTATTTGCTCAATTCAACGTGACAGCGCGCTTCGAGGTGAATGCATGCAGACCGTTACTGTAAGCCCTCTTCTCACCTTTCATTCATGATAGGTGTGAAGTTATCAAACCAGTTTCACTGATGGGGGAATTGGCAGAATTGAGGGGTTTAAAAAGAATTAAAAAGACCGAGCAGACGTCTCTTCCTAAAATGCATTTCGCCAGCAAAACATAAATAAATACAAATAAAAAAATTCAATGGTATCAATTAAATCAGACTTGATAGTTGGATTTGAAACTTTGAGTGTAATTCATAAATTTACTGAATATATTTGCATTTTGTAAAATAACGAAACCCGTTTCCTTCCTGGACCTTTTGTCCGCATCACAATGAACTGAAGCTCAGTATATCTACTTTCCTTGTTTTAATTTGTAATATTTCAGTGAAATACATTTTGCGTACATGCTTAAATATTTCTTTTTATTCATGGACAGGTGATGTATGTTTGATCTGCATTATTGCAAGAGGCTTTCTGGGGGAGTATGTCAGCACCTTTTGTAAAGTAAAAGTACGAGCCGCAGGTTCATGCACACCGATGAACAGCTTTATTTCAGTCATAAATCCACAATCACATTCCAGCTATTATTTYCAACCGTGKTCAWWTAATGGATGAAATAATTATTCAATGCTGGACACAAACAGCAAAAAAGCCAGATGATTATTTTTATAAAAAGCCCGAAGCACTTCATGTTTATATTTGTTAATGTCACATATCTTTTGGCGAGGCATAAATGCAGAGGTCTCGATGGTGCCAGAGAATGATGTTTATTTACTGAAAATAACGAACTCAATCAAACAGATAAACTTTATGTAAAACAAAACCAAAGTACGACTCACCACAAGGAAAACATTAACTAAACTGGACCCACATATACTCGATTTAACGTAACAAATGCAAGACAATAACTAGAACTCAAAGCAGACTATTTATAACTAACCAAATGAATCAACTCAGTTCAGGTGTGCACCCACGTCACCTGACCGAGGTGCAACCTGGGAAATGAAGTACTAAAACAAAACTTAAAAGAACTACAAATAGAAAGAGTCTTTGGGCGCCAGGCGCCCTCTAGGGGTTATCCCTGACAGAACCCCCCCCTCAAAGGGCCCAACTGCAGAGGGCCACAGGAGGTCCAGGGCATCCTCCCCAAGGTCCAGTGTCTAACCACCTTAAGCAGAGGCTGCCTATCGTGTCCCTTGGGCAGGGTGGTATGACCTGTCAATGCAGGGCAGCGGCGGAAACTCTCCGTCATCTTCGATGCCTGGCGGCGGTGGAGGCAGAGGAAGCTTGCTGTCCTCCTCGCTGCTGAGACTCGCTGGAAGCTCGCCGTCGTCACTGCTGCAGGGTGAAGGTGGCAGTGGAAGCTCGCGGTCATCGCTGATGCATGGTGGCGGAGGCTGAGGAAGCTCGCCAACATCGCTGATGCAGGGCGGTGGGGGGTGGAGAAGCTTGCCGTTATCGCTGTTGCTGGGCGGCAGAGGCTGAAGAAGCTCGCCGACTTCAGCGGCGCTGTGCAGCAGCGGCAGCTCGCTGTCCTCCTTGATCCGCCCAAAGCTGCTCCATGCAAGCTGGGAGGCTGCTCCTTGCTGCACGTCCCATTCGCACTCCGCTCTTATCTGACGCTTGCTGTGGGCTGCCCCTTCACCCTGGTCACCGCCGAATTTGGACCTCCCGGTCTCTGCTCACGCCATTTCTGAACAGCATGCCAGCCGGCAGCCATCCCAGTTTGGCTGCTCATTCAGCTTCTTCTGCTCCGCCTTGCACAGCGACTCCCTGCCAGATCTCTTTCTCCTTCCTGCTTCTCGCCTCTTGCCGCTACGCTGCTTGGTCATCCTTCCGCTCTCCGCGTTGACTTCCCAAGTGTCAAACATCAACTCGGTTCAGGTGAGCGCCCACGATACCTGACCGAGGTGCAACCTGGAAAATGAAGTACTAAAACAAAACTTAAAAGAACTACAAATAGAAAGAGTCTTTGGGCGCCAGGCGCCCACTGGGGGTTATCCCTGACAGTTAATTCATGTCTTCTGATGATGCTGGACATATTTTTACGTTTTAACAAAGACATGTTGACATATTCACGAATCAGGACATTCGCATAATTACTGTATATGTGCACGCATCTCATAGGTGTGTGCGCGGACAGTTTGTGTATATGTGCATGCGTATCATAGGTGCGCGTATTTCATATGTAGTTGTGTGAGCAGTTAGTAGTATATATAGATGTGTGACTGTTTCATATATGTGTATGTCAGTGTTTCGCGTGTGTGCGTGTGCATGAGTGAAGTTTAATTTAAGCGCTATACGGCACCTCATATTTTAGGGCATCTCTTTTCATCATTATGAACATAATGCACATATACGCATATACATCATAAAATATTATTGTAAAACAAAATAAAATTCATGTTTGCTTCAACATTGGACACAATATTGTTTTAGGCTAACTAATTATACACAATTCTTTGTTGTTCTTGGTCTGGCTTTTAGAGTCCTTCCATGTGCCATTTGGTGGTTATTCAGTGAAGCACAACACATTTATTTAAATTCGCGAATGTTGCTTCGTGGCATGTCGCGTGCCAAATTGAGGGATCTCGCGGGAAAAAGTGTGCATTCTTAATGGCCAGATCTGTGAGAGAACTCACATCCATGCTCTCTGCAAGCCATTAAATTGTTTCATAGTGAACTCATTTGTTTTCTCACACATAATTTATAATGGCACAAAATCAATAATTCAACTATACTGATTTTTGATTGTATTAACAATGGTGTCTATGGTGTATATTTGTAACATTGTCTCTTGTTGAGATTTTTTAATAACAGGTAACCACCATAAACAAAGTGTAAAACTTGTCACACAAAGTGTAAAACAATGCCACTATCCGTATCTGTTCAATGGTAATCCATCTACATCTGTTTGCGTGTATGGATATAACATGAATTGGACATTGCAAAACAGATGTAGACATTTCATCAGTCAGCATGGTCTCTGAATTCTGGCTCGGACAACTTCTCAACTTCAGCTTAATTACTCTAGCTTTAATTACTCACAAGATTTTTTTTTTTTTGGCCCATTAGCTTCAGAACCGACTACCAGCTTGTGTCACCATGTACATATTAACCCTTCAGACCTTCAGATTAAGAATGAATCTGCAGATGCCTCATTTCAGTATGATGAGCTCATGATGAACATATGAACGAAAAAAAATATGCTATTGACCTATAAGAATGAATAATATCATTGGCCTCCAAAGTTGAATCCGAATTGAATAAGATGTATAAGATGAAGGTCTTCATAAATAATATTGGTCCTGTCTAAATATTCTTTCAACAATATGAAGCAAAAACTAAATCTTATGAACACCATTCCTATTAGAGTGAGATAGAGAGTCCAGTTCTATTGTAATGCGTTACGACTGATCTATAGTCCTCAAGTTGTAAAGTGCCTATACTGCAAGAACCATGAGTGCAGAAAAAATTGGGCTCAGCTCAGCAAATAGCTGGGCTTTTTGATTGCACTTGGCTAAGCCTGTGCACAAAGGCAAGTATTAGTGCTGGCAGGTAAGGGTCGACAAAAAGAAGATAGGTGTTAATTACTTATTGATCTAATTTAGTCAATGATTTCCTAAAACCTTCAGTTGGAAAGTTAAGTGTAGTATAGGAGATTAAACATTTTTTACACCTTTCTTTAGTTTCCAGAGATATCCTATTATCCACTCTGCTGAGAGCCTTTAGTTTAGATTATCCCTAGATCATATGCATATCTTGTTTTATCCCTTGCATATCTCTTTGTAAAAAGGCAGAATGATGGGATTTATAACCAATATTATATAATGTTAACCTAGAATATATTAAAGCAGTTTCACTGCAGCTATTGTAGTGTTTATTTATAGAAATACAAATAGTGTGCCCCCATGTTTGTTTATGCACGTTGAAGATCTAGGTTCCAGACTTTCTTGAGTCAGACCATATGCTAGAAGGCAGGATGTTTTCCTATTGCTATTCCTCCATCCTGGCCAGCTCGATGACATTAATGCAATTATCCGTCTGCAGCATGCCACCTAATCTTTTATTTAGCAACAGTGATGTCTATACTCATTCATCACTTCCAGTTTATTGCATTAGTTGACTGTCAGTCCACTTTATGTAACTCTCATTCCCATTACCCTCCTAAATAATAAAGCTGGGCTTTTCTTTTATATTATCATATATTCTTTGTCATATATTTTTAGTGAGAAAAAGCTGGGCCATTAATAGCCATTTGTATTTAATCTTTAGCCCTAACGCAAGGTCAATGAAATAGGAGCTTGTGAGAGTGCTTATGATATGCACGGAAATACCTTTCTGTTTGGAGATAGCATGGGATTATTAATTAAGGAACATAAAGGAAACAAAAGAAAACTGAAAACACAAAATAAACAAGGCTCCGCTGTCTACATGGATGGGGCTCTGGAAACTAAAACAAAAACTATATCCGATTGGGGCCTTTGCCCTTATCAAGGATTTATATGAGAGAGTTGTGTTTTTGCTTTGCACAAGATGGCGCCGGTGAGGTCGGACTGCTCCGACCTATTTTACGTTGTTTTTGCTTTTTAAGATAACTTTCAGTAACTTTAATCCGGCTAATTCACCACCATTGAGTGCATTAAGTACGATAGAGATACTATTATTTCTATTGGTTTACAATGTACTCACAATTCGACGTTTTTAACTCCGGATCTGAGCTGGCTGAATGAGATCCTGAGGGAAAACAAAGGACGCGACGCGAAGCGGCGGCCCCGAGGAAAACGAGCCGGTGTCAGGAACAGATGGGGCACAAGCTGGAGCACCTGGGACTCAGTTCATCTTTATGTCAGTGGATTTCCAATTTCCTAACTGGGAGACCACAGGCAGTAAGGATGGGTGGATATGTCTCAGCCTCCATCACTCTCAGCACTGGAGCCCCACAGGGTTGTGTTCTGAGCCCTCTACTGTACTCTTTGTACACTCACGACTGTGTAGCCACTACCAACTCCACCACTATCATCAAGTTTGCTGATGACACYGTCGTGGTSGGCCTGATCACTGACAACGATGAGACGGCCTACCTGAAGGAGATTGGAAATCTGGAGAACTGGTGTCAGACGAACAACCTTCTTCTCAACATCAGCAAGACAAAGGAGTTGATAGTGGACTTTAGCACAAAGTAGAAGAGGAACTACCAGACCCCCGTCATCAACAAGAGCCCAGTGGAGAGAGTGGACAGCTTCCGTTACCTCAGTGTACACATCACGCAGGACCTGTCTTGGTCCTGTCACATCAACACCGTGGTGAAGAAGGCCCGACAGCGTCTCTACCACCTCAGACGCCTGAGAGACTTTAGACTGCCCTCCAAGGTGCTTAGGAACTTCTACTCCTGCACCATAGAGAGCATCCTGACGGGAAACATAACGAACTGGTTTGGGAACAGCACCATGCAGGACAGGCGAACTCTTCAGAGGGTGGTGCGATCAGCTGAGTGCATCATCCACACCGAGCTCCCTGACCTGCAAAAGGCCAGGAAGATCATGAAGGACCTCAGTCACTCCAGCAATGGACTGTTCTCTCTGTTGAGGTCAGGAAAGCGATTGCACTCCCTGAAGGCCAACACAGAGAGACTGAGGAGGAGCTTCTTCCCGCAGGTGATACGGTCTCTTAATCAGTACAACACACAGTACTGATCCATTTTGCACATCCAAACATGCTTCTGCACTTACTCTGGACATTCAGGGCATTCAGGTCATTCGATCACTAGTCCTCACTGCACACCTGCTCACTCATTATGGACATTATGCACATAAGACACTTTAAATATGCACACAAGCCACTTTAACATGTCACTTTACTGCATATTTGCACACCCCTGGACATTCCGTTCCTTATGTTCACTCCATTTCAATATTTTCTATTTGTACAGTTACAATTTTTCATTCCAATATTTTCTATTTGTACAGTTCTTCTCACTTTCTTATTTCCTTATATCTTCATTAATGTATATTTGTACTTACATACATTTTATATTTAATTTTATTTTGTTCTCTTAGTCAATTTTTACTAATATATATTTTTCTCAAATTTACTTTTGTTAAAATATTTATTTCCTTTATAGATATTCTTTTTTATTGTCATGTCTCATACACTGAGGGCGGACGCAAACGCAGGTTGCACAAGCACGTTTTATTAGTGGTTGAGTTCAGCAATGTCCAAAACACAACAAAACACAAACAAAACAAACCAAAAGAATACTGCCCAGGCTGGGTTTGATGCAGGCAGGCTGGTAGTGACAGAAAATGTCCATACAAAACTAATTTCCACTTGAATCACGAACTTGAACTGAGAATGACTGAGATTCCCTCAGCCGCGACCTTGAACTTGGCTGTTTGCCAGCCTCGCCCTGCCGATATACCTCAGTCCTGGGGAGAGAGATGAAGCGAACACTTCTTACACGGACAGACATGAAAACAAAGGTGTGCACAATGGTGAATGGACAGGTGTGTACAGGTGTGGCTGGCCTAAATAGAGACACACAGGGAAGACACAGGTGAACTTAATTTGGTTAAACAATGACAACAATTACACACGTAGACAAACTTAGGGGGGAACAAAGCGCCGGCTCAGTAATCCGGTCTCAGTAATCTCTCTCTCTCCCGGACTGAGGTGGCACAGATGTGACAGTACCCAAACCACCCCCCCCCCCCCCAGGACCGGCTTCCCGAGGGAGGTGGGGACGCTTTATCCACGTCACCGGAGGGAGTAGGGATCAACCGGACTGATGGGATAGCACCCAGCTCCGCTCCTCCGGCCTGTAACCCTTCCAATCAACTAGATATTGAAGGGATCCCCCTCTCCTTCGAGAGTCTAAGAGCTCCTTAACTCTAAACGCGGGGGCACCCTCGACTTCCACAGCCCCGGGGAGAGATGGGTTCACGATGCCGTCGTCTAGCGGACCCCGGATCACTGGCCTGAGAAGTAAACATGAAAGACAGGGTTAATACGAAGATGATGAGGGAGTTGTAACTTAAATTAGAYGGGGTTGATTTGTGCAAGAATGGGGAAAAGACCGATGTAACGAGGGGTGAGTTTGCGACAGGGAAGATTTAAGTGAAGGTCCCGTGTCGAGAGCCATACCCGATCACCTACCTGGAGCGGAGAACTTTCCCCTCGCCGTCTATCGGCGAATTTTTTTAAGCGACGGACTGCTTGGGAGATTTTAGTGTGTGCATTCTCCCAGACTGTTTCCGCTCCTTTAAACCACTGGTCCACCATGGGCACATCGGGGGGAGTGGCATCCCAAGGACAGAGCGGGGGCTGATGCCTGAGCACACACTGAAACGGTGTTAGGCCGGTAGCGGAGTGACAGAATGAATTTTGTGCATATTCCGCCCAGATTAACCAGTCTGCCCATTCATGTTGTCGACTGCTACAGTATGCTTGGAGGTACTTCCCGAGTTCCTGAACAGTCCGCTCAGCCTGTCCGTTTTCGGGGTGATTCGGGGTGATAGCCTGACGGTAGACTAACTGTGGTCCCCAATTTCTGGAAGAAAGCTTTCCAGACTCTAGCAATAAATTGGGGACCACGATCTGAAACAATGTCCTCTGGGATACCATAGCAGTGAAACACTGTTTCGAATAGGCGCAACCTGGAGGGCCGATGGGAGAGAACTAAACTGGACGAAGCAACAACCTTGGAGAAGCGATCTACCACTACCAAGACCGTCGTGTACCCTTTCGACACCGGCAGATCCATTACAAAATCCACAGCTATGTGTGACCACGGTCTGTTAGGTGTGGGTAGGGGCATTAGTTTCCCAATGGGCAAACAACGAGGATTTTTTGTTGTTGCACAGACAGCACAAGATAAAATGACTGTTCTCACGGCCTCGCGCATCTTGGGTTCCAGGAGTCTAAGTGTGCGTGTTATACCTGGGTGTCCCGACGATAAACTAGAATGGGCCTCTACTGTCACTCGTTCCCGAAATGTGTCCGGAACATATGTTCGAACCGGGTGGACCAAGCCACTTGAGCTACTTCTTCTAAAAAGAAGTAAGTTTTTATGCAATTTGTGTGAATCAAAATGATAAGATTGTCCCTGATGAGCAAGTCGAGGGCGACGGTGGCAAGGAAAAACTCCCTGAGATGGTAATAGGAAGAAACCTTGAGAGGAACCAGACTCAACAGGGAACCCATCCTCATCTGGGTGACAATGGATAGCAGAGATTGATCAGCATAATAATGTGTACTGGAAGTTCAGTGTAACAGGAGATGTGTTAAAATTAAAATTAAAAGGAGTCCAGTTTG
>QMIH01001482.1:103187-149844 GCA_003987875.1 Clarias batrachus
CCTTAGGAGTCGGCGGACCCGCCGGCGGGTCCACTTGCATTTTTTTCTGGTAACCGTGAAAAGAATTTAAAATGCTCTGTCATTTTTTATCCTACACATAAGTGTATTACATCATTTGAATCTGTAAAGGGTCTACTTTTATTGATGAACACTCACAATATCCACAAAACGTTGTGCTTTTGTAAAATAAAGAAAATAAACAGGGTGCGCTTTCAGTCGTTAACACATCGTTAAAATGAACTGAAACTCCGCGAATACTGCACACACAGACATGAGAAATATATCTATAGAAAGCGTAAAGGGTCTACTTTTAAATGATGCAAGGTACATTCTCAACAAACGTTGTCATTTTATGTAATCTGTGTGAAACCAAGGAGAGGCACAGAATTTCTTTCGCACTTCATTATCCGATAATGATCAGAGGCAGGACACGCCCACACGCTATTCACACGGAAAACAGTCCGGGTAATCTACAGGCGAGGCCACGCCCCCCAGACATCAGCTTGAAAAAGCACAGCCCGGCTTGAACACACACACACACAGTTTCAGTGGGTTTTCTGCGCGTTTGGAAGATGGCACGCTACACTGCTGATGAAGCTCTTCAGATGATTTTGGACAGTGAGGAAGAATTTACCTTTTCCTCAGAAGAATATTACAAGTCCGACGACGAACGGGAGCATTTTGAAGAGAGAATAGATCCAGCAGAGGATTTTAAAACAAGCTCTTATGGCAATGGGTAAGTTATTAAGTCTTATATAACTCTTTTTCTGATAATATAAAGCTAATATTATATTTTCCTCACTTCGGTTAGCTTATGTGAAACTTTGTCTTTCAATGTCACGTATATGGTTTAGGTCAGCATGGTAATCATGCTAACATGCTGCTTTATGTAGCTTAGCACAAACATGTTAGTTCAGGTGGCTAAGCTAATGCCTTATGGAGTTTACAAATGTTTGTAAATGTTCCAATGTATTTCAACTCGTTTTGGATAGCTTTAGATTATGGTTGCTAATATATATTTGGCTCAGTTTTGGTTAGCTTATGACACTGCTATCGGTAATGTTGTTATTTAGCACAAGCATGTTAGTTACAGCTGGCTAAAATAATGCCTTATGCAGCTAAGAGATGTTTATGAATATTTTCTGTGGTGTAAATCTTCACAATAGCTTTAGTTTAGCAGATATTTACAATATCTGCTCAGGTGTAAATGTGTTAAATGTGTATGAAAAACAGACATTAGCATGATGCCATGCACCAGGCATATGTGTAAATGTTTGAGATCCACTACATGGTCTGTGGCCCATCAACAGATATTTGTCCAGCCTATTGCCCATCAACACATACAGAGGGGCAAAAAAGTATATACACACTGACAGTTGTTATCTATGCTCTTTTTAAAACTTGATTGAGTTATGTCAGCAGAGTAGTGTTATGTTTCCTCCAAAGATATCAGTATGCATTTTTGGGGCCTCTCTGTATAATTTTGTTCGTTTACTTGCAACAATAAAGGCTAACATCTTTTTTTCATTTTTTTAGGAATGTGTCTGCATCACCCTTGCCTTCACCAGCACCTCGCACCGGGACACATAAGCGATGATCAGTTTTGAAGGCAAGCAAGAATCATACTGAGTAAGTGCACATATATGTGTGTATATGATGATCATGTACATTAGTTTCTTTTATTGTGTTACCAGCATGCTCATGTTTTTTTTTTTTTTTGTTTGTTTTTTTTCAAAATAGTTGTGACACTGAAAATGATCAGCCACCTGTCCCCAAAAAAGCAGAGGCAAACAAGCAGGCAAGATGCAGACAAAACAGACTGATGACGACATGGTTCCACAGATTCTGTGATTCCTGCCTGCACGGGAACCTGGACCCTATTCTCCCATGAGTCTCTTCAAACTGTACACAGGAAAGAACAACTTTCCCACAGGCCATGGACTATCATATGATGCTGTGACGTCTCTCTTGGATTGTAAAGTTTTAGGTTCAGGGTACATGGACAATTTCTACACAAGTCCAAAGCTCCTAAAAGACTTGCGTACCATGAAGTTTGGTGCATGTGGGACTTACAGAGACAACAGAAAGGACTGCCCTCGGAATGCAGATAATTCACTAAAAGTCTAAAAAGTCTGCCAGGGGATCCGTCAGGTGGATTCGAGATGGACCTCTTGTATTTGTGAAGTGGAAGTGGATGGACACTCGAAGTATCTGTTTGTTTCTACCATCCATTCTGCTTATACAGGAGATACTGTGCAGAGGAGGGTGAAATTACAAGGTACATGGACTACAAAGACATTTCCATATCCTGCAACTGTGACTGCGTACAACCAGCACGTGGGGGGCGTTGCCTGTCTGATCAGCTGTTACAGTACTACACTGCACAGCACAAAACAATGAAGTGGTACAGGAAGATTTTTTTTACACTTCTTGGACATTGCTGCCACCAATGCTTTCATTGTGCATAAAGAACTATATGGTAACCTGTCCCATAAAGAGTTTATGGAACAACTCTTCAAAGAGCTTTGTGGTGTCTCACAGGAAGTAGCACCAAAACGGACAAGTACTGACCATGTATCAGTTCCAGTAGCTGTGCTGACCTCAGACGACAGAGATGCTGCCTTTAAAGGACATAAGAGTTGGATGCTAATTTACTTCCTTCTCCTTAATTCTGATAAGACAGAAGTTCTAGTCATAGGACCACATGCAGCTAGAAGCAAGATTTTAGAACACACTGTAACTTTAGATGGCCTTTCTGTTCTATCTAGTGCAACAGTAAAAGACCTCTGTGTAATTATAGATTCTAGTCTTTCATTTGAAGCTCATGCAGACAATATCAGCAGGATAGCATTCTTTCACCTCAGAAATATTGCCAAGTTAAGGAATATATTGCACAGGCGCCGTGTGTGTGTGTATGTGTGGAATTAGCCCCTTCCCTTCCTTCGTTTTACACAGTAACACTCCTCCTCCCTCTCCCCACCTTGCTTTTTAAGTTTCACAACAAACACACACACAAACACAGCGAAAACACAGTTTTAACAGAAAAAAAAGAAATCTCTATTTCAGCGCATACTAATGGAATCACTTTTTAAGTTCAACAACAAACACATAAACACAATGGAAACACGTTACCAGGAAAAAATACATCTCTCTGACACTGGCATCAGAGCATACTAAAGGAATCACTGTGGTAAAGTAAAAAAACAAAACAAAACAAATGAACCAGCACCTTACATTTGAAAAGAATCGCGACAGAGCAGAGTTTCTGTGTGTTTGTAAAGCCGGGGAGGGGGTGAAAAGGCGAGAGAGTGTTTGTGTGTGTGTGTGTGTGTGTGTGTGTGTGTGTGTGTGTGTGTCGGTGTCAAATTACACACACGCACACAAGAGACGTTGAAAGAAATAGGGAGATGTTGATTATGCAGGTAAGAGACGAGCATTAAGACATAGCAGGGGAGACGATTACACACAATTCCTCAGCGCAAGAGTGATGCTCGGTCAAAATAAGAGTCGCATACCTGATACATGATACTCGGCACTCGTAAACTAATACTTGCTTGGTTTCCGATTCAAAATTTACTTAAAATCTTGGCTCGGTTTGCGGAACACTCGTAAACCACGTTACTCGCAACCTGAGGTTCCACAGTACAAATAAAATTTTATTTAATTGAATTGAACTGAAAGTAACAGTTACAAGTCTCCAACTCAGATGGTGCAAATCTGAGTAAAGCAACTTGCTTGCACAAGAGAGAAGCATTTCACATCTTCACTCAAACAGTATAGATCAGCACAAATCCCTTGAATAGAGAAGTTTCAAAACCCCTGGCAGTCCTGCCAGTACCCAGAGAAAGTGTCTACCGATCAGAGCTTGCCAATGACAAATTCCTCGCTGTCTACACTGTCTGAACCCCTCAAGCGACTCAGCAACAGAAGAACCCTATGCCGGATTCAATGCACAGATCCAACAAATCCTGAGCTAGGCGGATACCCTCCACACCGAACCAGATTGCCTAGGAATCAAAATGGTTCTGTGCAAATACAAGAACTCTTTTTGCAAAGGATTGCCTGGATTGCGGTCTGACCAGCATTCACGTGGTGCACTTCCTGACATACCCAAATGCGCCGCTCACGTTCATGCGACAGGTATAAGATTTCAATAGCATCATGTACAAGAAATCATTGACTCAATGTTGGAAAAGGGGATCGTCCGCTAGTGCAAAAGCATATACTCTGCCCCGATATGGCCAGTCCTGAAGCCCAACAGCAAGTGGCGGCTTACGGTCAATTAGCGCAAGTTAAATCAGCAGACACCCCTGTCACGGTGGATTCTGGACAATTCTGGTCCACCCTGATGACCAACACAAGCTGGCATTGGCCTTCGGCAGCTGATAGTACACCTTCACACGATGTCCCCTTCGGCTATGCCAACTTGCCGGCAGAGTTCAACATCTTTCTAAACAATGCATGCCCTGACGCCCGAGGCAGGGACAACCTGATCTACGTGGATTATGTTCTGCTCAAGAGTACTAACGTAGCGGATCACCTTGCAAATTGAAATTGATCACGCGCTACGCCAGCTGACAGCGGCAGGAGCAAGATTGCCCTTCACAAGGTTCAGTGGTGCAAGACCAAGGTGAAGTATGTTGGCCTGCTTGTCGGACGAGAGAGCCTCGAACCACAGTCCAGCCGTATCCAGATGATCCAAAACATCAAAACACCGACTAATGTCTCTGAGCTGCGGAGCTTCCTAGGAGTGTGCAACTACTCAGGACAATTTGTTGAGAACTACGCAGTCCTTGTCCAACCACTGACCGCCCTCCTGAAGAAAGATGAACATTTCATGTGGATGCACAGGACACAGCTATGAGAGAGCTCAAGCAACGCCTGTTTTCCGCTCACGTGCCTGGCCTACCCGGACACAGAAAAATAATTCTACCTGGATCACTGCCTTAGCGCAGGCCTATACCAGCTCCACAACAAAGATAAGCGGGTGGCTGCCTATGCCAGCAAGATGGTGCTTCCCTCAGAATGCAACTACTCGGACTGTGAAAAAGCTCTTCTGTGCACAGTATGGGCTATTCAATGCTTTTCAAACTATATCGGTGCATAGAAAGTCATCATTGAGACAAGTCACCAGCTGGTTCCTTAACAGCCAGCAAATCAGGAATGGTGTGGTAACCAATGCACGTATAGCTACCTGGTTGATGGCGCTCCAAGGACGGGAGGTCGAGGCAAGATAAGCCCAAAACCACAAATCAGCTCCGGGAAACTGATTAGCCACCTATCAGAACTGTTCAACGGACGCTTCAACTCCACTGGCAGAACCAGCCCTGCCACAACCAACCAGCCATAAGTACTTTGAGGCGAATGTGTGTGACGGGATGCCCACAGCATACATCAATGGCTGCTCGTATATTTACCAGGGCAACCTGAAGGCCATAGTGGTTTGGCTTGACGACGACCCTTGCCCACCGCAACAGTTCAAGCTAGGCCCTCACTCGTCACAATACGCAGAAATAGTGGCCATCCTCATTACCCTACTACTGCCCGCATCCCTTGGCATCAGAGAACTTCTTATCCGTACAGATTGAAACTACGCCCGGCTGAGCTTCACATGCCACCTACTGGGATGGAAACAAAATGGGTTCAAAACTGCTAACAAGCCTGTCAAGCACCAGGAACTTTTCCAAGCGTGTGATGCCATCATCGACAAACACGACATGATCACATGGCTACTTCAACCCAATTCACTGGTGATGACTTACTCGCCTTGCAGATGGCAGATCCGGTGCTACACACCGTAGTGGCTCACATCTCTGACCCTGTAGCCCCCCCAATCTCCACAGCTGACCTCGCCAATTCTCCCAATCTCCGCCGACTTCTCGAGTCAAGCACATGTTTCATCTCCGAGATGGCGTTCTCACATATGTCCTTGAGCCTCGCACTGCGCTGAAGCTCATAGTTCCTCAAGGCCAAAGGGTGGTGATGCTAACATATGCCCACGATGCACCATGCGCCGGTCACCACGGTACCAAAGCCACTTATGAAATGCTAAAACATGTCGCATATTGGCCTGGTATATAGCAAGACATGGCAGAGTATGTAAAAGGATGCTTGGTGTGTTGCCAGTTGCAACCAGCAAGCACTAATCACTGAGCACCACTGCAACCCATACAAAAGTTTGGTGCATAACTAGTCTCACACCGTTTGTCAATGCTGGTGGCTTTGCAGATGCAGCATGTGGTGTAGATGTCCTCAATAGAGGGAAGAGAGACCCCGATGATCTTCTCCTCTGTCCTCACTATCCGCTTGTAAGGTCCGATGTGGTGCAGTTCCCAAACCAGACAGTGATGCAACTGCTCAGAATGCWCTCGATAGTCCTTCTATAGGAGGTGGTCAGGGTAGGTGGTAGAAGCTGGGCCTTCCTCAGCCTTCTCAGGAAGAAGAGACGCTGTTGGGCTTTCTTGTGCAGAGAGATGGTGTTGAGGGACCAGATGAGGTCAATCTCCAGTTGGATACCCAGGAATTTGGTGCTTTTGACGATCTCCACCGAGGAGCCGTTGATGCTCAGCAGAGAATGGCTGCTTCGTGTCCTCCTAAAGTCAACAACCATTCAGAGACAGGTTGTTGTCTTTACACCAGTCCGGTAGCCTCTGTACATCCTCTCTGTATGCTGACTTGTCGTTCTTGCTGATGAGACCCACCATGGTTGTGTCATCAGCAAACTTGATGATGTGATTCGAACTGTGACTGCTACGCAGTCGTGAGTCAGCAGTGTGAACAGCAGGGGACTGAGCGCACAGCCTTGTGGGGCCCCAGTACTCAGTGTGGTGGTGCTGGAGGTGCAGTTCCTGATCCGTACTGACTGAGGTCTTCCGGTCAGAAAGTCCAGGATCCAGTTACAGAGGGAGTTCAGGCCCAACAGGCTCAGCTTCTCAATCAATTGTTGGGGGAGGATAGTGTTGAATGCTGATCTGAAATCTATATACAGCATTCGAACGTACGTGTCCTTATTGTCCAAGTGTGTCAGTGCCAGGTGGAGTGTGGTGAAGATGGCGTCATCCGTTGAGTGATTAGGACGGTACTCACACTGCATGGGTCCAGTGAGGGGCCAGCAGGGTCTTGATGTGTCTCATGACGAGCCGCTCGAAGCACTCGGACACAGAAGACTTCTTTGGCACGGGGATGATGGTGGTGGCCTTGAAGCACGTGGGAACGATGGCACTGCTCAGGGAGATGTTGAAGATGTCTGTGAGAACATCTACCAGCTGTTCTGCACATTCTCTGAGCACTCTGGCTGGGATGTTGTCTGGTCCAGCAGCTTTACGTGGGTTGACTCTGTGTAGAATTTTCCTCACATCAGCTGTAGCAAGCCACAGCACCTGGTTGTTTGGAGGAGGGGTGGTGTTCCTCGCTGCCACATCGTTCTGTCCGTTGAACCGAGCATAGAAGTTGTTCAGCGCATCTGGAAGAGAGCCGTCATCGTCACAGGTAGGTGATGTCATCCTGTAATTAGTGATGGCTTGTATGACCTGCCACATGCGCAGTGTGTCACCGCTGTCTGTGAAGTGATTGTGGATTCTCTGGGCATGTGCACGCTTCGCCTCTCCGATGACCCGAGAAAGTTTGGCCCTTGCTCTTCTAAGCCTATCTTGTCTCCTGCTTTGAAGGCAGAGTCTTGGGTTCTCAGAAGTGCACGCACATCCGCAGTAATCCACGGTTGCTGGTTTGGGCGCGAGATGATGTTCTTGGAGATAGTGACGTCATCGGTGCACTTGTTGATGTAGCTGGTCACTGATGACGTGTACTCCACCAAGTCGGTGTAGTCACCATTAATCGCAGCCTCCCTAAACATGTTCCAGTCAGTGTCCTCGAAACAGTCCTGAAGAGCAGAGATGGCTCCTGCTGGCCAGGTTTTCCCCTGCTTCAGAACCGTTTTTGAACACCTGACAAGTGGTCTGTATGCTGGAATTAGCATAACAGAGATGTGGTCTGAGTGGCCGAGGTGGGGGCGGGGCTCTGCYCGATATGCGCCGGGGATGTTTGTGTAAACAAGATCCAGCGCGTTTTCCCCTCTCGTTGCAAAGTCCACATACTGATGGAATTTAGGAAGCACTGACTTGAGATTTGCATGGTACAAATCTCCAGCAACAATAAACAGTCCATCCAGGTGTGTATTTTGCAGTTCACTGATCCTTGCATACAGTTCCCATAGCACTTCCTTAGCATTAGAACTAGGAGGGATGTACACTCCGATAATGAAAGCAGTGGTGAATTCCCACGGTAAATAAAAAAGGTCTGCATTTAACAGTCCCAATCTCCACCAGCGATGAGCAAAAGCTAGAAACTAGCACAGAGTTTTTGCACCATTTCGTGTTGATGTAAACACACAAACCACCGCCGTGAGTCTTACCGCACAGAGCTGTGTTTCTGTCAGCACGAAATGGGGCAAGCCCATCTAGCTGAATGGCGGCGCCCGGTACTCTGTCGCTGAGCCATGTTTCCGTGAAAACAAAGACACAGCAGTTTCTAACCTTACGCTGTGTAGCCTGGAGTCGGATGTAGTTCAGTTTATTGTCCAGGGATCAGACGTTGGATAAGATGATGGACGGAAGAGCCGGCCGGCTAGGGTTTGTTTTTAGCCTAGTACAGACTCCCGCCCATTTGCCGCACTTCCGCTTCCTCACGCAGCGCTTCCGATGTCCCCTTCTCCGGCTGCCGACATCAGGTAACGCCGAGGCCTCGTTCACGCAGCAAGCCGAGGTCGCGTAGCTTTTACCGCAGCTCATCGTGGATGTTGTTTGCTGGGTTATTTAGGTACAAAAGTGTCTGGCGATGATAAGTACGGACACCAGTTGCGCCGATGTCCCTACACAGAGTAAAATAAATGCACTACACACAAAAGTAAACAACGTAGCACCATTTTGGTTCCGGAGTGGCCGCTGCATGCTACTGCCGCGCCGTCATCTTCTATATGGCGGAAATGGAGGGAATTTTATACAAAAATTGACCACATTTGAAGAGGTTTGCAACCTGCGTCAGAACATACCCCTCACAAGGGCATACTTTTTCCCCTGGGGCACAAGAGATCCCTAAATTTGCCCCATTGATATATAATAGGGGAAAGATTCCATAGACTTAACATTGAGACCAACTTTGATGGATTGAAGCGCAGAGTGAGAATTTGGTAGAAATCTCAAGTTTACCCCATTTTAAGAGGCTTGCAAGCTGTGTCAGAACATACCCAGTAAGAGGGTATCGGTCTTACCACCGGGGTGCAAGAGGCGACCAAATTTGCCCCATTGACTTATAATGGGGATGTTGGCAAATAACTTTCCTGTACCTTTCATCGTAGACCCATGAAAGAGGTAGCAAATTGTGCAGCTCTTTCGGGAATGGGGTGGTATTACTCTTGTACAGAGGTGGGGGAGGTTAGAATTGTATCACCCTAAAAATCCCATAGGTTTAAAATTGAGAAAAATGTTTATGGAACCTGGCACAGAGCAAAAATTTTATAGAAAGATAAAATTTACCAAATTTGAACAGGCTTTATTTCAGCCCTTTCAGTCATTCATGGGCAAATAATTTTTCAATGCTGGAGACACAAACAGCAAAAAAAGCTGGGGATTGTTATTATTCTCGTTATTATTATCATGCTTTTTTGCTGTTTGTGTTCAGCGTTGAATGATTATTTGAAACTGAACCGTTGTGTGGATTCATCCCAAGAGTCATTTTATCATACAAAAATTATTACGTTGTGCTCGGACCACTGAGCTTCTGCGGATTCCAAAATTGATATTGTTACCATTTTTTTATCACTGGAATGGAAGAGATGGAAAGTTTCATTAACATAACATGCCTTGCATTGTTTTTAATCGCTTGATAAACAACCTATGATTTTTATTCTATTTTACAAATGGAAAATACAAATGGAATACTTTTATTTGGCTTATTTTTATTTATTTTTTTTATAAAATGAAAATATTGTGTAAAAATTATTTTTATAAGAAAATTAGTGTGTGAATTAATTAAATAAAAATTACATAAACAAAGATAAAAATACAACGAAATGTTATGATAAGGAAAATCACAATTTCTTCCATTCCATGGATTAAAAACATTTTAAAGCGCACACACAGTAACACAAACAACCTCCAATAAATAGTTATAAGAAGCCCTGATTTTATATTATGTAGTACAACAAAATTCCTCTGCCCTCTCAAAAAACGCTGATTAGACTACGTGGGAAATTAAAGAGGAGAATTAGATGCCGGCTCAACACCCGGAGCCCAAACCACATTTAAATTAAATTAACAAATATTGTAGGTAAACAAAAATAACCCCTAATTAATGAAGCATTTTTATTGACAATGCAAGGTGTTGGGCACTGTAAGCCACCATGAGTGACTGCCCAACGTTCTGCAGGGTCCACAAGCTTCTGCGAAAACTGCAGAAAGATTGGAAATGTAGTCACTACGCCAAAACTCATGGTGAATCATGATGAACTGTACTTATGGAACCTATGATTCTGTGTAAGCGAGATAGGGTGTTAGGTTCTATCTTGCAGTCTTATTGGTTGGTGAGGACAAATCATAGTTGTGCATATTTAAGCACTTCACAGTTTAAGAGTATAAGGGCAAAACATATAAAAAAAACAAAACTCTTTTCCTTGCACACAGTGTAAGGTGTAATGGCATCACACATATTTGAAAGCTGTACATGGTCATTTAAGTCTCCTGACCTCATATGTTTCATCCCAGTAACTTGTACTACAGATGAAGCCAGTTCAAACAGGAAAGGACCTTGCACTATCGGTGACAATTCCTTCCATTGTCCGTGTATGGAACGTGATCCCCCCCCGCGATAACGCAGTTAACGATGCCCCGCCCCATAAACACCCCCATGTGCTTTCTAATAAGATGGTTGCAACTGTAGAACCCCGCCAGATGGCGCATTGACAGTTATATATTACCTCTGTTATTTTTCGTGTTCCTGGGTCAAATCCCAAATAGCATTAGATAAATAAAGAGTACAATCCCTTGTTCCACACACCAAGTAGTGGTAAAGGGTACAGAGTAAACGGTTGGAAAGCATGTTGGAATTCGGCCTTGTGTTAGGTGCTAGTTGGCTTTGAAGCTGTATACAAAATAGCATGGATAGTACAGAGACAATTCCAGATGACTTAGAAGCAATTAAGGTTTTTTTTTAACACAACAATGTTATCAGATGTGTTTTCTTGCTGAAAAAAGTGTTTGTCACTGGTTTTAAACTTGGTGATCGGGCAGGCAGTTGCTCTATCCTTAATACTGTACATCATATTGACCTTCTTTCACACTTGCTGTGACTGATAGTTATTACAACTCATGATTGCGGAATGATACTGCACGTTGTAACGGGTTCGACCCAAAGTTGCACGGGCGGCACCATGAAACACAGACACGAGGCGAGATCTTAGAGGAAAAGGATAATTTATTAGGAATAAATAGGGGAAGGAAAGGGTAAAAGGAGGGAGGATGGAGAGAAAGGGAAGAAATGATGTGTGCACGTGCAGGGTCCGAGGCAGTGCCCAGCTGGCATGCGGGCACGCGGCTGGCGGAGTGGCCGAACGGAGCWCGCGAGGCAGCGCTCCTGCACGCTCCCTCCCGGTTCCTCCCCGCTGTCGATGGCCGGCCTGGCCCCTCCCAGCTCTCTGTGGGCGCGGCCTCAGACGGGAGTCTCGCTCGGATGTCCATCGGCCGGGCGGCTTTCCCGGCTGGGATCGGTGGAGTAAACGCTGTCCTCCTCGCGGCCTTTTCCTCTTCGGCGGCGAGGACGCAAAGGCGGGCCTCAGCGTGGAGATCAAAGGGCGGAAATCCAATGTCCTTTTTAAATCTCTGGGACAAGTTCCATTTTCCCACTCGTATGCCACTCTCAAACCACCGTGTTACGCTCTTCTCGGACCCCGGACTAAACTCCTCGCCTTGCTTTTATAATGCGGAGCAAGCCCGAGATCCTATTAACGTTAATCACTGCCAGCCGGCCCGCATAGGCGGCCCCGTCCCTTCGCACACCTGCAGAAGGGGTGCTGCATACATATGGAGCCTACGAAGTGAGCGAGAGGCGATAATAGATTTGGGCGCACGCCCATCACAGGCACACGCTGTGACAACGTATACAGATGGTAGACAAGCGGTATTCTAATTTCTCCATCGCGCCTCACGCATTTKGGTTTGTACATTTGCTGGCTTTTACCGCTGAGTGGCGCTATATAAATATAGACTGACGCATCAGACCTTAGTTCATTCTCTCAAGGACTAATGAGCCGCAGCTCCTTTAGAGCTGCACGTAGTAGCGGATAAAATCAAGTGTAGGGATTTTGGTCATCTTATATTTTGTGTTCTTTAAATTTGTAGTAAATAAAACGTAAATAACAAACTAAATGACCATAAAATTAAAACATTGTCAGGACGTGCTACTGCGTCAGCCGATGTCTTTGTCATTCAGCCCCGCTTGTGTTTTTGCGCTATTGTAAGAATGAAATGCAGTAGGCTGTTTTTGATCATCATAATTTGCTTTAATTGACCCTCGCCCGTTTCATGACCGCGATTATTGCTCGCTCCTCGTCGAGCTCACGCTCCGTTTTTCCACTGGCCCAGGTTCCTCCATCCCACACCGGCATTCATAAATAATAAATAATGACCCCCGTTGCGCTGTACCACCATTGACAAAACCTTATGAAATACAAGTGAAACATTAAACGAATTTACAATCACAGTACAAAAAGTATAGTAATACATATAGGGGTTTCGAATTTAAGCAAAGTAAATGTATACTTGTGTCACAGAGTGCGCCTGTGATGTGCGTGCGTCCAAATCAATATCGCTCCTCACTCACTCCGAACTAAGCAAGGCTGGTGAGCTATCGGCGCTAATGATCCCGAGCTTCTTTCCGTGCTATAAAACACAGCGGGGAGTGTATCTCGGGTCTGTTGGGGAAACTGGACTTTAAAAAGCAGCGTGCAGTGGAGTTTACTAAGGAGAGTGGCACACGGGATGATGTGACGTGCCCCAGAGACTTTAAAAAGGGGAATGCCATCCTTTGATCTCCACGAGAGGACAGGTGTGAACAAGCTGCTCAAACTCCCATGGTACCTTCGCCCATCGCTGCTCACCAGCCTGTGCCCGCATGCCAGAGGGGCATTACCAACCAGACCAGCACATGACTTTCATTTCTTTCCCTTTCTTTCCATCCTCCCTCCTTTAACCATTTCCTAAATAAATTATTCTTTTCCCCGTAAGATCTCGCCTTGTGTCCGTGTTTAATGGTGCTGCCCGTGCTACATTGGGTTAAACCCATTACGTAACCTTTAGATTATATCATGTGTAACACTAGCGTAGCCAGAAAACAGACTCTGAGTGTGCATCAAAAAAAGTTTGCCAGATTAATGTTCAAAAACAATATAATAAAACTGTATAAGCTACATAGCCTTTATAAGACTCCACTTTTATTTAAGTGCACTCACAATGGCGAAAAGACCTTATAATTCTTTTAAATAATGAAAATAAACAGGGTGCGCTAACTTGAGCGTGTCAGAAAATGAACCAAAACTCTGTATACTTGCCTCACAGATGTGACAAATATATACTTATAAAAAGCGAAATGTCTGCTTTTATGTAAACTAATGGAAAGCAATTTTAGACAATATAATTCAAAAAGTGAATTATAGGCTCATCTGCGGCTGCAGAGATGATGAAATGACATGATCACCTTCATCACTAAAGCCAAAACTAAAGAAATCACTAATATATCAATTAATTATTAAGATGGTCAGAGTCAGTCTCCTTGTTGTTTTTCCTGACGCATTAATAATCATTAGTCTACTTCTGCCGGTGCGCTCGGGAAAACTATGTGTGCGGCTGAGCGATGAGTATGTAAGAAGTTAAAGAGGAGGATCACGATGCTCACCATCACAGAACCCCAACCTCATTTAAATTAAATTAATAAATATTGTAAGTAAATAACAATAGTCCATGTTTAGAAAAGCATTTTATTTAGATTATAAATAATAATCCTGCATTTATTTTAGGTGTGCCAGCTGCCACTGTTCTTATACGGCTCTTTATCAGAGTAAATCATTCAGTAACAAGCCTGTAAATTTCCATGAAAAACAGGTACATCTGTATGAATAAACTGATATGATGAGCTATTGATCAGTGATTTATGTAAATAAATAAGACTCAGTTAAGATGTAAGTAAATGCTCATTGCTGCGCTGTTTGGGGGAGGGACGTGCTGTGCATAGAGTGATTAAAACAATACAATTCATGTTATGATAAGGAGAATCTCAATTTCTTCCATTCCAGGGATTAAAAACAGTAACAATGTCAATTTTAGAATCTGGAATCCAGAAGATGAAATTTACACAAATTTAAAAAGAGGCCTAAAGCACTACAGGTCTTCAGAAGAGCCTCAGATCCAAGAGGGTGGGGAGAGGTGCATTTTAGTTTCTCTGAATGTATAGGTGAGAACAGCTGATTCACACCTGGGGAGRGGTGAATTATTTGCATTTGAATGTTGTCTGACATTGTAAAGCACACACAGTAACACTAAAACATGATTATCTTTTTCAGCTGAAACCAAAGAAATCACTAATTTATTACTGTATTATTAAAATGGCCAAAGTCAATCTCCTTGCTGTTTTTTCCCCAACGCATTCTGTAAATTTATGCATGCAGCTGAGCGCTGATTAGACTACGTAGAGAAGTCTAGTCTTCCAACAGACCCCGAGCTACATCCCGCTGTATTTTATGGGAAGAAGCCTGGGATCATTAGCGGCAATAGCTGACCAGCCGTGCCTAATTCCACGGCCCTGCTCCTTCGCGCACCAGCCTAGCTAGTGAGCGAGGAGCGATATTGATTTGGCCCCACTAGCCTGAGAGGCCACCTAGCTAGTGAGCTTCGGAGTGAGCTTCGAAGCGATAATCGTTTTGAGCGCACGTTCATCACAGGCGCACGCTGTGACAACTTGTGACACAATAACAATAATATTTCGAACATTTTGCAGGCTGCCGTTTAGAGAAACCAGATAATAAAAGTTGCGGCGGTGAGCGCGGCGATAATAGACATTCCCCATGTCTACCTACTGTAGTTAAATGCATTGACTGCTTTAGGTAACTGCAGTGTCCTGGCAGCCTTATACAGTATGTTCATATATAGGCAGATGTTGCATTGTCAACATAGTATGTTAAATAGATGATGTGGTAAAAAAAATATACCAATTAATAAATCCAGAGAACATCGAGTCAGATTCTCTCAGTCATTTTCAGAGGGCACAAACACTCTTCTTATAAAAATACCCTGAGCTCACAAAACTCTATATTAATCAATTTCTCAGGTAGTGCAGCCTCTGTAATAGCAAAGTTAATAGTATTTCCTGAAGCTTTAGCGTCTTTTTGAGGAGAAGAATTTTTTTTTTTTTTTTTTTGACATTGTGAGTTTGTGACACTGACAGTAAGCTGTAATGTTAACTCCAGATTTGGTAAACAGATGTCCTAAAGTAAACCTAAAATCACATCAGACCGGTGCTGGCGCTGCCTGTGATTTTCAAAATGGCCGATAAAAAATTAAACTAATAAATTGGCAACTAAACTGAAAACTAACCCAAACAAATTTTATAAAAAAAGTCACCATTTATCCTGATTAAAAAGTTAATTAAACTGTCATCTTCATCTCCATGAGGAGGTGAGGAGAGTTAAAATCACGTGATTGCTACTCAGCATTTAATTGCTGGCTTCTGTTAACGCCTTCTTGAGAACAAAGCGCCATCTAGTGGTGGCAGCTGGTAAATGAATAAATAGTGCTTCAGTGGGCGTGTTTACTGTGAAATCTTGACATGCCTATCTGGCAGGAGAGGGAGGGGGGAATCATGGCAGCCACATGCTAGCCATATGCCATTCACACACCAGTTGCCCGACCCCGGTAGTTTTGAGTGGCTACATCTGTAATTAATCAGCATACTATACATCCTTAGGACAGGATGTTTATAATTTTTGTCAGGAACAAAAAATAATAATAGTCTCCCATACATTAATATTACAATAACTTCAGGAAACTAAGCATTTAGCATAAAAATAAAATAATAATAATACTAATAGCTGAATAACTCAGTTAGGATAACAGCTACTTCAGTACAGTACAGGACTGAAGGACTTCAGTGCAGGATAACTACAATTAATTACCTTCCTACAGGAACATTTTAGCAATGACCTGTTCAATGAACCACAATGTTACAGAATCATATTTCAATACAACTGTATTGTACTGCACTCAAACTGCATTGTAATTTTTTGTAAGGGTTTCATACAGCATCCGCATACTGAGAGTATGATTTCATAAAAAAAGATCCTTAAGAACATTAAGTGGTGCAAACCTGTAAAATCTCTACTTGCTCATCTCATGTTTTTTCACACTACTTTAAATTTAATTGTTTGATAATTTGTTCCATTATTTGACAAAGTAATATTCTCATCCCTGGATCCGAAGTTTAAGAAATAATTAGCATTTTGAGTTGTGACATTGATTCAATGTCACCCCAAAGTCATGTTTGTCCAGTGTCATTTTATTAAAGAAAATTATTACATTTATATTTTGACAACAAAAATATTTCTGCTGGGTCATCATTAGAACATGTTTCCAAATGTACATGTATCCTAATGAAAGAATAATTTCAAAAGAAACAATTAAATGCTGAATTGCAGGGATTCATTCAAGATTATATCATGTGGTGCCTATTAATTAAGAAAATCTTGAAAGTCCATGTTGCCCAGCAATAGCCCCAAAATACCAGCAACAGTGTGTGAAAACCTTGTGAAGACTTACAGAAAACTTTGACCTCTGTCATTGCCAACAAAGGGTATAAAGTATTGAGATGAAATTTTGTTATTGACCAAAAACTTATTTTCCACCATAATTTGCAAATAAATTCTTTAAAATCCTACAATGTGTTTTTCTGGATTTTTTTTTTCTGGATTCTTATTTTGTCTCTCATAGATGAGGTATACCTTTGATAAATTACTGGCCTCTCTTATCTTTTGTTGGATAATTGCATAATTAACTTGCATAATTAGTGGCTGACAAAAAGCTTTTTGCCCCACTGTATGCAGGTTCTTCTCAATGATTTAGAATATCGTCGATAAGTTGATTTATTTCAGTAATTTAATAAAAAAAATAAATTAAACGTAAATACAGTGGAATCTTGGATTACGAACATCATTCATCCCGGAAGCGAGCTCGTATATCAAAACACCTGTAAACTAATTCGAATTTTCCATAAGAAACAATAGAAACCCAAATTAATTGTTCCACAGCTCAAAAAGCAAATACATAATTAATACAAAATATAAAGTAAAAATAAACCAAATTAACCTGCAGTTTACCTTTAAACAAAAGTAAAAATAATTCCTGACAGATAAGTTTTCCGTTTGTGCGTGCAGGCACTGTGTATGTGTGTGTAAAGCTAAAGTAAGAGGAGAGGAGGAATCCCCTCCCTTCTCCCTTTTCTCGTCTTACACAGTAACCCTTCCCCTTATCTTATTTGAGTTTCAAACACGCAAGCACACACAACGGAAACACTGTTTTATTGGGAAAATAAATTAGAAATCTCTCTAATGACACTCAAATGAGTGTACACTGACAGAATTACTGCTGTAAAGTAAAAATAAAACAAATGAACCTGCACTTTACCATTGAAAGGTATCGGCACAGAACAGTGTTTCTGTGTTGAACAGAGAGAGTGTGTGTGTGTGTGTGTGTGTGTGTGTGTGTGTGTGTGTGAAGGCGAGAGGAGGAGTGGTGTGCGTGAAGGGGCACGGTGTCCAATGACGCAGAGACAGAGAGAGATCAAATGGATCTTTCACCTCTCTAAAGAGACTTGCTTTTGCGTAGCATGTGCGCACACACGTGTGTTATAATAAACAGTACACGTGTACCTTACACACACACACACACACACACACACACACACACATAAACACAAAATATAATATGTTTTACGCACACAAAAGTGGTCACAGTGTTATAGTAAACAGAACACGCGTGCACGGATGTTGATTATACAAGTGAGAGACGTGCACTAAGACCAAGCAGGGGAGACAATTACCCACAATTCCGCAGTGCAAGAGAGAGAAAAACCATTGCCTCAGTTATGATCCTGTGAAGCTCGGCATCAAAACAAGAAGCGTATGCATGCTACATGATACTCGGTATTTGTAAACCAAGACTTGCTAATTTATTAAAAACCTTGGCTCGTCTTTCGGAACACTCGCAATCCGCACTGCTTGCAATCCAAGGTCCCAATGTATTATATGTATTCATTACACAACTGATATATTTCACATGTTCTTTCTTTTACGTGTGATAATTATGGCTTTATAAAAGTTGTTAAATGCCCAAAATTCAGTGTCTCAGAAATTTAGAATATTTCTCAAGACATATTTAAAAAAAAGATTTTCAAGAAATAATAAAAAAAAAGATTTTTAACACAGAGATGTTGGACTAATGAAAAGTATGAATATGTACAGCTCTCAGTACTTGGGTGGGGCCCCCTTTGCATGAATTACTTAATTACTTACAGCAGGGGTCTCAAACTCAGTTCCTGGAGGGCCGCAGCCCCACAGAGTTTTGTTCCAACCCTGCTCCAACATACATACTATGTAGTTTTCAAATAAGCCTTAATGACTTGTTTAGTTGGATCAGGTGTTTTTAATTATGGTTGGAACAAAACTCTGTGGAGCTGCGGCCCTCCAGGATCTGAGTTTGAGACCCCTGACTTACAGCCTTAAGAAGATTGTTATACAATTCTGATTCAAGAATAGAGTCTACTTCACTAAGAGTGGAGTAAGGCTGAAGTCATTGCTTCAAGAGTCACCATGCAAAGATACCTTCAGGAAATGGCCTGCAACTGTGGCTTTCCTAGTTTCAACCACTCCTGAACAAGAGACACTGGGTAGTGTCTTACGTGGGCAAAGGAGGAAAGGAACTGGACCATTTGTCAGAAAGCATGCAGACAGGTAGAATCCAAAAGCAGGACACAAGAGAATTTATGATACACAAAAAAGGGTTTGGTGGTTAATTGACTGATAATGTGGTGGTGATGGAGACTATGGATCTCCTGCGATTTCTTTGCTGAGATTCCCTTTCAAAAGCTACACTCAATGCTGTGTGAAAACGCTATGGGAACATCTCTTTGTTCAGCTGGTTGTGAAGCATGTGTGTATCAAACACGCCAAATTTTGGCTTATATAACCTCGGTCAGGTGACATCATCTGAGGAGGTGCACCTGTAGGTTATAAATAGGAGTGCACCGGAAACATCCTCCGGGTCTTTGTCTTCAAGGACCGCTTTGTGTTTGCATGTGTGTGTGCAAGCGAATATACAAACAGTATTATTAGAATATACAAAAAGTGTTAACTCACTCATATGGCAGCCCAGAGGAAAAGAAAATTAGAAAAGAGCTCTCAAAAATGTATCATTCATGTATCCTAGACATCTATGAGGTCTGTGTGAAACCAAAACGAGTCTATAGTGTATTTCTCCTGTAATTCATTTATTTCTCTAGACAAAAAAAGATGCACAGAATCTCAAAAAAGCCTCATTTTGAGTTTCAAAAGAGGTCTCTTCAACCTCTAAAACAATTCTCAATTTTTGCTTCTCTTTTTAATCTCAACCAGAGAAATCAGAGAGCTCTACAGAGGTGTGAAGAGGGAAATGTCTATTACCGCCATGCTCATCGCCACATCTGTGTATTTTATACAATAAGCAAGAAAAATCTGAATAAGAGCTATTGATATTTGCTGTACAATAATGAGTAAAAAAAACATTGAAGTTGAACATTAAAACAAAGTACGCTACACTGTAAACCCTAATGCTTAAAGTTATTAAACACATTGAGTACTGTTAACCTAAATAATTGAATGAGTAATAATTTTGAGTACATAAGTAACAATACCCTAAGTAAAACTTCCACCAATGTAAGTCGTGGCACAGTGGTAAGTGCTTCGCCTGCCATGCAGAAAGTCCGGGTTCAATTCCTATACTGGATAGTCGGCGTAATTTTTTTATTTGTCCAACAAACTCAAAAATTGATAGTTCTGTTTACTTAAAATTGGAAACATCATTAATTAAAAAAATGTGATGTAACTGATTACCTCAAATATTTAGAGTTTTGCCAATTTAATTGGGTTTACAGTGTAGGATTTTGGGTCATATTAGATTTTGTGTTCTTTAAATTTGTAGTAGATAATACCGAAATAAATTAAACTAAATGACTATAAAATTAAAACATTGTCAGGACGTGCTATAGCCGTTTCTTATTTGCTTCAAATTTAAGCAAAGTAAATGTATACTTGTGTCACGGCATGCACCCAAATCAATATCACTCCTCACTCATTCAGAAGCTCACTAGGTAGGCGGCCTAGGTGCACACTGCAGGTATGCGAAGAAGCGGGGCTGCCTAACTAGGCACAACTGGTGAGCTATCAGCGCTAATGATCCTTTTTTTGATTTTTTTTTTTGATTCCTGTGCTGGATGGTCTGAAACAATTTTTCTTTTTATTTGTTCAACAAACTCAAAAATTTATAGTTCTGTTTACTTAAAATTGGAACATAATTTATTAAAAATGTGATGTAACTGATTACCTCAAATATTTTGAGTTTTGCCAACTTAATCGGGTTTACAGTGTAGCAGTCAAAAAAGACTCAAAAAATGCTGTGTTGTTTCTGTAAACACATGGTTGGGTTGCTCATGTTGGGTCAAATGAGTGAGTCATTTACAAATGAACACCTGGTTGGGGTATTTTGACCCAACAATTGGTTTATTCTTTATGATCGGTTTCCTCCAAACGGCAGCCTGCAAAATGTTCAAAATATAATTGTTACTGTGTTACAAGTTGTCACGGCGTTCGCCCAAATCAGTATCGCTCCTCGCTCACTAGATAGACGGCCTCTCCTTCTGCTGGTGGGCGAAGAAGCAGGGCCACGGCATTAGGCACGGCTGGTGAGCTATTGCAACTAATGATCCCGGGCTTCTCCCCATGCTATAAAATACAGCGGGAAGTGTAGTTCGGGGTCTGTTGCACTGTAAACCCGATTAAGTTGGAAAAACTCAAAATATTTGAGGTAATCAGTTACATCATAATTTTTAAGTTTGTTGAATTTGTTCAGCTAACTTGGAAAGTGTCAGTTCTACAAACTTATAAATACCAAAAAGTTCTGAATACTCAAAATGATTACTCATTCAATTATTTAAGTTAACAGTACTCAGTGTGTTTAATTACTTTAACCATTAGGGTTTACTGTGTAGTGATGAAGATAATCATGTTTTAGGGTTACTGTGTCTGCTTTACAATGTAAAGCAACATTCAAACGCAAATGATTTACCCCTCCCCAGGTGTGAATCAGCGGTTCTCACCTATACATTCAGAGAAACTAAAATGCACCCCTCCCCACTTTAAGACCCTATTGGATCTGAGGCTCTTTTGAAAACCTGCAGTACTTCAGGCCTCTTTTTAAATGTCATCTTCTGGATTCCAGATTCTAAAATTGAGATTGTTACCGTTTTTAAACCCTGGAATGGAAGACATTGAGATTTTCCTTATCATAACATGAATTGTATTGTTTTAATCACTCTATACACAATTTTCTTTGGTATATTTTTTAAATAAAATATTAAAATTGACTGACTGATGTGCCTAACTTTTGTCAGCAGAGCCTCTGTTTCACTGAATAATCCACGACTTTTCATGAATATGTAAGACCTATTGACATCTCTCAGGTGACGCCCCCCATACACACACACCAAAACACACAGAAAGCAGACCACTACATACATAAAATTTACAAATTTATAATTTACATGAAAGCAGACATTTCGCTTTTTATATTTTTCACGTCTGTGAGGCAAGTATACACGGAGTTTCGATTCATTTTCTGACGCGCTCAAGTTAGTGCACCCTGTTTACTTTCATCATTTAAAAAATCATAAGGTGTCAGTGAGCCGGCAGAGGGCGTGAAGGATCCACGCGCAGATTGTAAGTGGTTGTGTATGACTGAGCCAGAAGAGTGGTGATAGTAAAAGCAAGACTTGAGTTTAGCTCCGCGCTACGCTGTGAGCAGGAGAAGTATCGCTGGAATGCGGAAGTGGGCAGAGCCGGCGCGAACGAGGTGCGATCCAATATGTATGCCGGCGTCTGAAACCTGATCCTTGCGGTGAAGCGGGAGCATGCAGAGCCAACGTGGGAAGAGAGAGCTGCGTGAGCCGGTTGGAGTAGGCAGCGTGAGCTCGGCGTGGAGCGAGGATAAATCGTGGTCGTAAACAGGCGAAGGTCGAAGCCGGGGAGTAGAGAGAAAGTCTGTGATCCAAGCTCGTGGTCAATAGCAGGTAAGCAGTTGATAACAGCAAAATCCAAAAACTGGAATTCAAAGGGCGAGAGGCAAAGACGTGGTCGGTGAAACAAAACGAGGTCAATAACTAGGCAGACTATGACGTGAAGAAACGCTGGTATATTGGGCTGGTGAGGCACACAATAAACTGGCGACCTGGTGGTGGCAGAGCGTGGTTTATATAGGCATGACAGGTTATCACTGATAGCGTACAGGTGTGTGGAGAGCAGAGAGTGAGGCGGTAGGGTGTAAGAAATGGTTGAGAGTGTGGAATAGGAGTTCTCAGGCGATCATGACGGGGCTGTGGCTTGACGTTTCGTGACAGTACCCTCCCCTCTATGGATGCCTCCAGTCGTTCTCGCGGGTGCTTCGGGGTAAAGTCTGTGGAAGTCAGTTATTAGAGAACGGTCTAGGATTAATTTGGCAGGTACCGCTTCTCTCTTCTGGACCATAGCCCTCCCAGTCTACTAGGTACTGGAGGACACGCTCGCGGTGGCAAGACTTGAGGAGCCTACGAACAGTGAAGGCTTCACCCCCATCTATGAGTCGAGGGGGTGGGGGAGGCTGTGGGGGTGTAGACAGTGGACAAGGGACCAGGCGGCGAATCTGAGAGACATGGAAGGTGGGGTTAATCCGACGCATGGAGAGGGGTAGAGAGAGCCGTACAGAGCATGGATTAATAATGCAGTTGATTGTGAAGGTGCCGAAGAAACCTTGGAGAGAGCTTCCTTGAAGTGGTTTTGAGGGGAAGGTCACGTGTGGATAGCATGACCCTTTGGCAGATGCGATAACGGGGGGCTGATGACCAGTGGCGGTTAGCCTGGCGCTCCAAAAAAGGGGTGGTTGATAACCCAGACAGCAGTAGAAGGAAGAAATGCCTGTGGAGGAAGTACGGAGTTGTGGGCATACTCAACCCAGGGCAGGAAGCGGCTCTAGGAGGATGGGTCCTGAGAGGCCATGCACCGTAGGGATTTCTCAAGTTCCTGGTTCATCCATTCCGTTTAGCCATTGGTCTGAGGATGAAAACCAGATGAGAGACTGTGACTGGCGCCAATGAGAGTGCAAAAGGCTTTCCAGAACTTGGCAGAAAACTGGGGGCCTCTGTCCGAAACAATGTCGTTGGGGAGTCTATGAATTCGGAAGACATGGTTGATCAGGAGTTTCTTTAGCAGACGGAAGCTTGGGTAGTGGAATGAAATGAGCAGCTTTAGAAAAGCGATCCACAATGGTCAAGATACAGGTGTGATTGTGAGATGGTGGTAGCCCAGTGACAAAGTCGATGGAAATGTGGGACCAGGGGCGGTGAGGGATGGGGAGAGGTCTCAGGAGACCCTCAGGAGGTCGGTTTGAGTTCTTATTCCTGGAACAGACATCGCAGGAAGCTACAAAATCCTTGACGTCCTCCTTGATGGTGGGCCACCAGAAGTGTTGGTTAAGGAGGAAGAGAGTGCGTGTCACCCCAGGGTGGCAGGCCAATCTGGAACTGTGGGCCCAGTCCAACACCTGAGGGCAAACAGAGGCGGGAATGAAGAGCTGCTTGGGGGGAACGACACTTGGGCCTGGTTCTCGTTCGAGAGTCCATTGGGCGAAGTGCTCCACATCGAGACGGGTCGTTGCCACGAGGCAATGAGGGGGGAGAATGGACAAGGGCATGGAGAACTGTCGGGAAAGGGCATCAGGCTTGACATTTTTAGACTCGGGGCAGTATGATAATGTAAACTGGAACCGAGAGAAGAACAGTGACTATCGTGCCTGACGTGAATTTAGCCTCTTCGCTGTCCGGTGGACAGTCCAAACGAGGAAGGGGTGTTTTGCCCCCTCTAACCAATGTCTCCAATTCTCGAGCACCAACTTGACCGCCAAGAGTTCACGATCCCCTATGCCATAGTTCCGTTCTGGACGGCGGGAGAAAAAGGAGCAAGGGTGAAGTTTGTTATCCTCAGGGGATCTCTGTGACAAGACAGCCCCTACTCCTGTCTCGGATGCATCCACTTCCACGACAAAYTGGAGGAGAGGGTCGGGAAAAATGAGGACAGGTGCCGTGGTGAAGCGGCGCTTAAGTTCCTTGAAGGCCTTATTGGCCAGTGAGTTCCAGTGAGAACACGGTTTTGGATCAGGTGAGTTTCGAATGAAGTGGCGGTAAAAGTTAGTGCACTCCAGGAACCGTTGGAGTTCACGCCTTGAAGACGGTGTCGGCCAGTCGGTGACTGCCTTGACCTTGGTGGGGTCCATCTGGATGCCTGCAGGGGAAATGGAGTAACGTCATTAATGAGGGCCTGAAACATGGCCGGCGCATTGGTCAAGCCAAACGGAACTACGAGATATTCGTAATGGCCGGTGGGGGTGTTAAAGCCAGTCTTCCACTCATCACCTTCCCGTATCCTGACCAGGTGATAGGCGTTACTTAAGTCTAGCTTGGTGAAGACATGGGCATCCTGGAGGAGTTCGAGGGCGGATGACATTAGCGGGTTATAAGGGTTTTTCGTCATTGTGAGTGCACTTAAATAAAAGTGGAGTCTTATAAAGGCTTGTTCACACGCTGTCCTCTCACGGAGATCAAAGGGCGGCATTCCCCTTTTTAAAGTCTCTGGGGCGCGTCACATCACCCCGGTCGCGTGCCACTCTCCTTAGTAAACTCCCCAGCGAGAAACAAGTCCAGTTTCCCCCAACAGACCCTGAGATACACTCCCGCTGTGTTTCATAGCGCGGAGAGAAGCTCGGGATCATTAGTGCCGATAGCTCACCAGTTGTGCCTAGTTAGGCAGCCCCGCTTCTTCTCATACCTGCAGTGTGCASCTAGGCCGCCTACCTAGTGAGCTTCGGAATGAGGAGCGATATTGATTTGGGCGCACGCCCATCACAGGTGCACGCCGTGACACAAATATACATTTACTTTGCTTAAATTTGAAGCAAATAAGAAACGGCTATAGCACGTCCTGACAATGTTTTAATTTTATATTCATTTAGTTTAATTTATTTTGGTATTATATACTACAAATTTAAAGAACACAAAATTTAAGATGACCCAAAACCCTACACTGTAACCCCGATTAAGTTGGCAAAACTCCAAATATTTGAGGTAATCAGTTACATAATTTTTTAAATGAATGATGTTTTCAATTTTAAGTAAACAGGACTATCAATTTTTTAGTTTGTTGAACAAATAAAAAAAATTGTTGCACGGGAATCAAACCCGGGGCTTTGCGCATGACAGGCAAAGCACTTACCACTGCACCACGAGTGCTCTATAGAGTTTACATTGGTGGAAGTTTTACTTAAGGTATTGTTACTTACGTACTCAAAATTATTACTCATTCAATTATTTAGGTAAACAGTACTCAATGTGTTTAATTACTTTGAGCATTAGGGTTTACAGTATACACGCGTAGGCTTTCTAATTACACATGATAAAATCTAAAAGCTCACTGTGTTAACATTTACTTTGCTTAAATTCGATACTAATAAATTTTAATTCTACATTTGTACTGTAATTTTAGTACTGTGATTATGAATTCGTTTAAGTACAACGTTACACTTGATTTTATCTGCTACTACGTGCAGCTCTAAAGGAGCTGCAGCTCATTAATCCTTGACAGAATGAAATAAGGTCTGACGCGTTGGTCTATAGTTATATAGCGCCACTCAGTGGTAAAAGCCAGCAACTGCATACAGTCACAGCGACAAAACTAGAAAATCGCTCGTCACACATCTGTAGGGATCAGGATTGTGCAATATAGAGTGATATATTTACTTTCCAGCAAACCTAGGCAAAATAATGAATTTTATTAAATGAAAAGTCAAAGAAATAAAACATTCACAAGATCACATGTGGCCATAATAATAATAATAATCATCAACATCATTCATCATACTGCACACATTAACTATGCAGTCAAAAATAAAGCGACACAACTGACACCCTGTCAGCAAAAATACAGGTTCTATAGGTAATTTATACACAATAAAAACACAAGTAGACAAAACTGTCTATTTTTTACTGTTTGAAACTGGGAATAAATGATTTCTTGTAAAAAAAAAAAAAAAATCAGGAAAATGGGACTTCGTACTGCCTGCCTGATGGCAATAGCGTGAATGAACTATTTAAGAGATGAGAAGGGTCTTCAGTGACTAGGGCTGCTTTCCTCATCACTGAGCGGCTGTATAGTTCAGACAGAGAACTCTGGCGTGATCCGGTTATTTTATGAATGATTATACGAGAATTTTGTTCTTTGTTTGACGGTGAGAAAATTGTACCAGGATATAATGCTGAAAGTAAGGATGGATTCATAATAAGTGAATTGCACATGACAAATGAGATTTAGCGGTATGATTGTATGGTTTTAATGTGGACACAATGCTCAATGCATTCTTCACCATTAATATGTAGTGTTTCAACTCTGCATTAGAGGTGAATAGAATCTTTAACGATTCGAGTTAATTTGATTAAACTGAACAAAATTTATACAGTTATAAATTTATACACTTCATCTATCCATCCAGCGTTTAGCACAATTTAGTGTATCTTACCAATTCTGTTTATCCTGCGGCCGACGATGATGATACAAAATCAGGTATTTACCAATTTATGAGCAAGGTAACGTAAGATCTGGGCAAATGTTTAAACTTTAAAATACATGACCAAGATGACAGTTTTTTATAAAGAAACTACTCTACGATACATGAAACTACATTTAAATCATCAGTTCTTTTGTTTAGGTTTACTAGAACTGAGAAAGTCACAAGAGCAGGGCCTCGGGTTTAATCTTACGGTTTAGTTATGAATCGTGCACCACTTTCAGCAATGTATGAAGCTTTGTTTGTTTTACTTGCGTTATGTGACGGTTGTTCTTGGTTCGCCTTCAGTGAAGGGAATCATGGCGTCGCTGATTGGTTGGTGCGCTGGATTGAGGTGACGTCTTTTGGTAAAGCCCTCGGCGGTGTGTTGGTTGCCTGGTTACCGATGACGCTCTGAGACTTCTTTTGCGGGCCTCTTCATTGCACTAAGGTGGCGTTCAAGCAGCGTCGGAGTTCAAGCTGAAGTTTCTTTGCATGTTGAGGAGAGCGGAGTCTTCGATCGCTGGGTGGCAGATCAGAAGTTAAAGTTCAAGTGTTGGTTGAGAGTGGAGAAAGAGAGGTGTCATACATTTAACCTGTGGTTTGGTCTGTTACGTGGAAGACCATCTCAGTGGAGTAATTTAGGTAAAGTGTATTAACATGAGTCTGGTTCATATGACTACTACATCAATGTTCATTTAATATACAGAGCTTTCATTTGATACCAAACATCCCATGTCTTGCATACCCATTCATACCTTTATCTATAGCAAGGGCTTTACAGGTTGATTACTCTACGCAAGTTTATGACACACATCTTAAACATAACACAAAGACATCATACATTCTACATGCACACACATATATAATTTTAYATTTGCCGTAGTGGCATACTTTAACTGAATAACATAGCATGTGTCCCTAAGGCTTTGTACGTTCTCTGTTCTGGGGCCCAGAGGAAACACATTCCAGGGGGTCAGCAACTGACAGGGTGTCGTGAAACTTCCCTATTCAACTTCTCTATTCTTGTACACCGTTTTGAGTCGAGTTGTGAGATGCTTTGCAGATGTTGTTTGCAGACATGCTCCATCTGAGCTGGGAAAGAGTAACCGTTTCTTTCCTTATTTGCTGATGTTGTGAACTGTCTCTTCCTCTTCCAGCGGCCCTCTTTGAGGTGGCCTGCCAGTTCCTACATGTCCCTACATCTTGAAGCAATACTGGAAACCAAGTTGAGAACTTAATTTTCCCCCTATAATGAGCCACATTTAAGACCATTTAAAGTGCTCAGGTTTTTCTTCTATGAGAAACGAATTCTCAGGAGATTCATTTGAGTAGGTGGAGAAAACTCTTAAAATATCTTTCAAGTTTTAAAAATTGAGAACAAAAAGAGGTTAATATGAGACCTCTTTTTATTGGATTTTATTTTGCCATGTAGATGCCATTACTATGACTGCCTTCTTTCTTCAGAAATACTGCTAAGATATATATAATGGATATAAGTTCACTACATGATGCACAGAAACTAGCTCATGATATTTTTACCTCAACCAGTAATGCCTTACTGTCTGAATGTTCCACTGGGACTTTTTCTAGAAGACGTGAGAACATTACTCCTATCTTGTTCACATTGGTTCAAAATGAGACTTTGCATTGCTTTTAAAATACTATGAGAGTGACTCAATAATTATGCTCACTCTGACTGTAGAATTTATTTTATTTAACTTAAAAAATCAAAATCTTTTACATAATCTCCTTGCTTTTCAATACACTTTATCCATGTGTCAACAGGCTTTCGTACTCCCCCATTATAAAATGTTTTAGGCTGCGAGCCAAAAATGCATCATCTTGGATATCAGTCCTCTGAAAATAATCATAAATTTAGGCTTCAGCTCTTCAATAAGAATATCATTATAATGAGCACTGTTGCTCGTTGAACCTTTTTTTTATGATAATGTTCCAATATTGAACAAAAATGCAATACATGCATTTGTGTTTCTGCATTTCTATGTAAGGTACACCCTTCGACCACAAAAAAGAATCACTGCACATTGCTGCTTTTTCATTCAAATCACAAGTGAGGCATCAATTTTTGTTTGCATCGCAGTTACAAATGAACAGATGTAACATGTTTACACCCTCACAGCAGTGACTGGGGAGACAGTATCCTTGAATGGAAAGGGCTAATAAGAAAGTGGGGCCAACTGAACTTTTAATATAATCTTTACTTATCCTCAAACTATTGACTTCTAAAGCACTGAATGGTCTTATGCCAAAATACCTGAGTGAATGAAACAAGCCTACAGTTATGCAATAGTGTTTGGGACTCAAGACATAATTTCAGTGCTTAAATATTATTAGTATAAATATATTAGTAAATAGTAAACTGTATACATCTGGTGTAAAACCTGTATATGTTGTCACGGCGTGCGCCTGTGATGGGCGTGCGACCAAATTTATTATCGCCCCTCGCTCACTTCGTAGGCTCCCTAATTAGGCGGCACCCCTTTTGCAGGTGTGCGAAGGGACAGGTGGAGTTTGAGAGTGGCATGCGAGTGGAGCATTGGAACATGCCCCAGAGACTTAAAAAAGGATACTGAATTTCCACCCTTTGACAGCGCGGGAATGAACTGCGCGAGCTCCCACGGCATCCTTCACTCCCGCACCGAGCCTGCCTTTGCGTCCCCACCGCAGAAGAGGAAAAGGCCGCGATGAGGACAGCGTTAAGGCCGCCGATCCCAGCCGGGAAAGCCGTCCAGCCGATGGACGTCCGAGTGAGACTCACGCCTGAGGCCGCGCCCAGAGAGAGCTGGGTGGGGCCAGGCCGGTTATCGACATCGGGGAAGAACCGTTCAAGGAGCTTGCAGGAGGGCTGCCTCGCGTGCTCTGTTCTGCCAGCCGCGTGCCATCTGGGCACTGCCACAGACCTGCATGTGCACATTTCATTCCTTCCCTTTCTCTCMGTCCTCCCTCCTTCAACCCTTTCCTTCTCGTATTTATTCTTAATAAATTACCCTTTTCCCTAAGACCCCGCCTCGTGTCTGTGTTTCATGGTGCCACATGTGCAACTTTGTGTGAAACCTGTTACAATGTGCAGACCGGATGGTCCGCTGTGGTGACACCTTGCCGGGAGCAGCCAAAAAGGCCAACACAAACATGTAAAGGAACAGTCTTGGTGGTCTGCTTAAAGATGGGATAACTAAGGACGAGTCCGTAGTCATGAATGTTTTTTGTTTGCTTGTTTCTGTGGTGACTTATGACTGTAATCACTTGACAAATTTTATAACTGAAACATTTATAAACCATTTTGTGCCAAAGTCTTCATTAGTGAACAGTTGATAACCTCAACAAAGTGGACTTACTTGAAATGTTACTTGAAATGCTTGCTTATTATACATTTATTTATAGAAATGCTATCTGGTATCACATAAATTAGGATATGCTTACATTTGAGTATAGTTCCTCTAAAAGTTTCTTTTTCATGAGTTTTTTTTTTCTTACAACCATCACCTTTGGATCAAAGTGGAAATGACCTACTTGGCTGCAGTAGAAGCAGGCCTCTTGGTCCCAATGACGTTGACATTCCTCGGGAGAGATTCGGGCTGGTCAACTTGCATGGGCTCAGCAGGAGGATTGGTAGTTAGTGGTGGAGCATTTGGTCTCATCCTTAGCAGGGGTTGGGTGAGCTCTTGGCGTCTAAGTCAGAGGCCCACTTCGATGTGACCTGCGAGATCCATTTGGGTCTGAAGGAAGTTCACGAGAAACCAACTTGTCCTTCACGGCCTCAGTCCATGGAGGCCAAATAATTCTGTTACGAGCTGACCTTCTCATGCAGGCTTGGAACACCCAAAAGCAGAAACAACAAACTGGATTGAAAGTTTTAATGACATTAATGAGGAATGCACTGGGTAAATACTAGCTTGAGCAATATTCAATACATGGAGTGGCATCGGCAAATGGTATCCGACGCGTGGAGTGAGAGCAGTTGTAGACAAAGGTATTGGAGACTCAACTCAACTGATCTTTATTTGTATGGCACTTTAACAACAAGAATACCCCAAAGTGCTTCACATAAATAATAAAATAATATAGTAATATAATCAAACTGAAAATAAAATAAGTGAATTAAATTAAGAAATTAATTATTATTATTATTATTATTATTATTATTATTATTAATAATAATGATAATAATAAAATATTAAAAAGGAACATAATTAAAATCACATCACACGGCCTCCGAGTGGAGCAGTGGTAAAAGCGCTCGCCCTATCATCCAGAGATCGCTAGTTCGAATCCTGGGTGGTGCTGTAATCTCTCACAGCTGGAAGTCTAGAGAGAGCTGATTGGCCGAGCTCTCTCAGAGGGGAGGGATGAGAGGTACATAGTGCTCCCACATTAATCACAGCTCTACAGGCAGTCAGGGGTGTCTGTGAGCTCGCGCAACGGAGGGAGTGGATAGCGCTGTCCTCCGAGTGTGTCACGCTGCCCCCAACGGTGCACAAGCGATCAGTTCGAAAAGATGCGGTCGCCTGGCGTCACGTGGTTCGGAGGAAACGCGTGATAGTCTTCGGCCCTTCGGTCTTCGGCCCTCCGTACTACTACTACCACTCCCGCCCCCTAGTGACGGGGAGGAATTGGACACGACTAAATTAGGGAAAAATAAAAAATAAAAATAAAATAATAAGCACATCACACACAATATAATCAAACAACATGTAAAATCAACATCTCATGCTGTTTTAAATGCCAGAGAAAACATGTGAGCTTTGAGATGGGACTTAAGCACCCTCAGTGATGTGGTCTCACGAATGGTCAAGGGTAGGTCAGTCTACAGTTTGGGTGCTGCCACAGAGAACGCCCGATCACCCCTGAGCTTGAACTTGGTCTTGGGTACTGTCAGCAAAAGTTTATCTGATGATCTGAGAGTCCAGGATTGAGCATATGGCTTAAGCAGATCTGAGAGGTAGGGCAGGGCAAGGCCATGTAAACGTGACCAAAAGAATTTGAAAAATTATTCGATACTGTGCCGGGAGCCAATGAAGAGAAGCCAGAACTGGAGAGATATGTTCTCTTTTACGCGTAGACGTTAATAGTTGAGCAGCAGAATTTTGGATCAGCTGTAGCCGATGTAGTGCTGCTTGAGAAACCCCAAAATACAGGGTATTGCAGTAATTAATGCGAGTGGTGATGAAGGCATGGATGGTTATTCCGAAAAGCCTAAAGGACATAACAGGTTTAAGTTTTGCTAATTGTCTTAACTGTAAGAAACTGGACCGAACCACAGCACTGATCTGCTTATCAAATTTGAGGCCATGGTCAAAAATAACACCTAAATTTGACACTGTGGGTTTAACATACTGCTCCAAAGCAGTCTTTTTATGATTAAAAAAATAAAATAAAATTGGGCTAACCAAAGATGCAAAGCATGTGCAGTGACCAACGTGCAGAGTGAGATCTGCACGTTGGTCACTGGTCACCGTTGGTCACTTGGTGATCAAAATTTTAATTTCACAAGTACGTAGCTATAGTCTGAGTTACAATAAATACCGGGGGTTTGGCAGAGTCATAGTCGAGAAACAGAAGCAAGAGTTCAAAACTATGAGTGCAGTCAGTGTGTCAATTAATCCAGATCACTAGATGAGCTTGTAGTCAAGAGCAGAAACAAGAGATCAAAGCTGGTAATTCAGTCAGCATAGCAAACGGGTCCAATCTATGAAGCAAGAAATGTAAACTGGGGCAAGGAGTTGAAACATGAAAGCGAGATAATAACTTGGCAAAAGAGCACAAGAACATTAGGCTAGGAGCATTCAATAATTCGGCAACTGGTGAAGGTAGCCATCTGTCTTTTAAAGCTGGTAGATAAAAGGGAAATGAGTGACATTTGTGCAGATGGAAAAGTAACTTGAAACTAAGTGAAAACCTGGATTGGATTGAGGAAGCGTGGTCGGTTCCCCGGGCTAGGGCGTAACAGCAATAGCTGCTGCTGTATTTTTGCTGCTGGATTCTTGTTTCCAGCAGATGAGTTTTTTGATGAGCAAGCTTTGGCAAGGACTTCGTCTTATTTCGGGGAATCTCTGGACTACTCAGAGTCTGTGGGGGCAAAACAGAGAGAGAGCAAATTAGAGGGGCATGCACCCGGAACATAGCCAGATAGATGTTTACAGTGGCCTTTATGTTGTGCGATTGACTCCAGAACGCTGAGTCATTATGCTTTGCCAGCCATGTTGAGTTAAAGTGCCATGCCACTATCCAACATGCAGCGGAGCTGGTCATGGTGCTAAATGCGTGTCATTTTAGGAACGGGAGGAGCTGCCACCTGGTAACCTGGTAAAACTAAAATGAAATTATTCAATTAAGTAACAAAAACAAGAACTATTCAAGAACAGTTGACTTTTGTGCCTTAAAATAACAACTGACTGTTGCTGATACTTAATTACCTAATTCCATATGTATTAATTAATAGTTTAGAAAAAATACAGTATTTTTCTAAAATGTATCAAATAAATACAACTTATGACCAAACGTTTGATTTGTGTGTATATATAAAAAAAGAGGTGTATACTGTATGTACATATACAACTGCTTCTCAATAATTTTGAAATTTATCAAAAAGTTTATTTATTTCAGTAATTCAATGTAAAAAGTGAAACTTGCATATCATATAGATTCATTACACACAGGCTGATATTTCAAGTGTTAATTTCTTTTCATTTTTATGATAAACTGCAAATTCTGTATCTCAGAAAATTAGAATATTACTTAAGACCAACAACAAAAAAAGAAATTCTAACAGATATGTACCAATACTTGGTTGGGGGTACCTTTGCATGAATTACTGCAGCAATATGACAAAAAGAAATTTAATCTTCCTYGATGGACCAAAGCCCTATTTTCAAATGAAAGTAAATTGTGTATTTAATTTGGAAATCAAGGTCCCAGAGTCTGGAGAAAGAGAGAAGAGGCCTTTAGCATTGCTCACTCAACATTAGGCTCTGAGCCTTAAACTATGATGTTCACTCACGCTGTTGTACCCCTGACTCAGCAACCACGCCACTTTCATGATGTGGCGGGAGTGCAAGATCCATTAATCCATTCATTTGTCCCAGCCGTGCTGAGAGAGAGAGAGCGAGAGAGAGAGAGAGAGAGAGAGAGAGAGATCAGCCATTATGACATTATGACCACCTATGCCCCTATTGGAACTTTCTGTTGGAACTGGCTATTCTATTGGACTACACAGACCAGTCTTGTATGTCCACGTGCATCAGTGAGCCATGGCCACTTTTGGTAGGACCTGACCAGCTCAGACCTGGAATGCCCCACAAGAGCTACAGCTTTGGAGTTGCTTTGACCCAGTCGTCTAGCCATGACAATATGTCCCTTGCCTCAGTAACTTCAGTTACAATATTTCATTACAATTACACCTGGAAATGGGTGGGTTATATTAGGCAGTACAGATCTGGCCATTAAGAACGCACGTGTCGAGCAGCACACGGGAAGTTGTGAAAATGACATTCATTACCTATAGGGGGCAGTTGTGTTGCCCCCTACATATCAGAGGTATTATGTGTCTATTGAAGCCGAAAATGTGTTAATCTCTCTTAGATGCCCATTGACAGCAAGCGACGGAGATCATAAACGTTTCGAGCTCAAACTGTAAATACTGATATGTATTTATTCTTCATTTTCTTCTCTCTTTCAATGATGATTCTTCTTTGACTGGACTTTCTCCATTATTATTAGTAGTAGTAGTTGTAGTAGTGTGATTTTTTTTTTTTTAATTATTATTGTTGTAATGAACCCGCGTGTGTAGAAAAAGACGAAGTACAACAAAGATTTCAAAAGTGTATGATAAGTTAACCTAAAACTATTGTTTTATTGTATATATGCACTTTAAATATACACTAGACAATAAACACTGCCTTTTGCAAAGTGAAAGTGAATCACGCGTGCGCGTTTTTTGATCAGAAAGCTGATAAACGCGCACACAGATATGAGCAGATTTATCGATAAAACTGCAGACATAAGCCAAAATATATGCTACTCGCTGAATACAATGCGACTGCATGCAGAATCCCTGGGCTTTGACTGCGCTTTCTCCATTCATTATTAGTAGTAGTACACTCTAAAAAATGCTGGGTTTCTGTAAATACATTGTTTTGTTTATGCTGGGTCAAAATTGTGTAATTTTGGGTACATTAATAACTGTGTGCTTTTGCTAAAAGTGCTACATTGTTAAACTCAATGCAGAAAACGGAAAAAGAAATGTCTCCGTTTCCTCCCTAAACTTTTTGTCTGCATCACTAATGAACTGAAACTCAGTGCCTCATCTTTCCTTGTTTGAATCTGTAATATTTAARAGAAATATATTTCGCATATAGCCGTAAATATAAATTTTTATTTATGGTCAGGTACAGATGTGTGCAGACCAGTTTTCTAGTTTCGCCGTTGCACCTCACGGCGACGGTATGCAGTTGCTGGCTTTGACCACTGAGTGGTGCTATATAACTATAGACCGACGCGTCAGGCCTTATTTCATTCTCTCAAGGATTAATGAGCCGCAGCTCCTTTAGAGCTCCACGAAGTAACAGATAAAATCAAGTGTAAAATTGTACTTAAACGAATTCATATTAACAATACAAAAATTACAGTACAAATGTAGAATTAAATTTTATTAGTATCGAATTTAAGCAAAGTAAATGTTAACACAGTGAGCCTTTAGATTTTATCATGTGTAATTAAAAAGCCTACGCGTGTACACTGTAAACCCTAATGCTCAAAGTAATTAAACACATTGAGTACTGTTTACCTAAATAATTGTTTGGGTAAGTAACAATAACTTAAGTAAAACTTCCACCAGTGTAATCTCTATAGAGCTCTCGGTGCAGGGGTTAAGTGTCTCGCCTTCCATGCGGACGACCACCGGTTCGATTCCTGTGCAGGGTTGCAATATATATTTTTTTATTTGTTCAACAAACTCAAAAATTTATGTTTTCAATTTTAAATAAACAGAACTATCATTAATTTAAAAAAAAAATGTAACTGATTACCTCAAATATTTGCGTAGACGGCCCCGCTTCTTCGCATAGCTGCAGTGTGCACCTAGGCCGCCTACTTAGTGAGCTTCGGAATGAGGGAGAAGCGATGTTGATTTGGGCACACGTCCATCACAGGCGCGCGCCGTGAAAAGTATACATTACTTTGCTTAAATTTGATGCAAATAAGAAATGGCTATATGTATTGCTATAATTTTAGTACTGTGATTATATTTCATAAGGTTTTGTCAGCGGTGGTACAGCGCAACGGGGGTCATTATTTATTAAATAAAATTATGATCATAACATTGTACTGCATTTCATTCCCATACTACCGCAAAAACACAAGCGGRGCTGAATGACAACGACATCTGCTTACACAGTAGCAYGTCCTGACAATGTTTTAATTTTATAGTCATTTAGTTTAATTTATTTCTGTATTATCTACTAAAATTTAAAGAACACAACATTTAAGATGACCCAAAACCATACACTGTAAACCTGATTAAGTTGGCGAAATGCCAAATAATTGAGATAATCAGTTACATTTTTTTTTAAATTAATGATGTTTCCAATTTTAAGTAAACAGAACTATCAATTTAGTTTGTTGAACAAATAAAAAAAAAAATATTGCAAACTGTCCAACACGAGAATCGAACCGGGGGTTTTCTGCATGGCAGGCAAGACACCACTAAACACTGAACCACTTTAACACCTGAATAAAATCCCTCATTAGAGCACAAATTTGTAAATCATGCATTGCCAAGAAACCTGAGGCAAATAATTAGAACACATCAAATACCTGGATTTTTGTTAATAGAGATGTTTGAGTACATGTCAGAAATGGCTAAAACAAGAGAGTTGTCCATAAAGCTAAGACAAGAAATCATTGCTTCAGCCCATGAAAAATGGGCTAAGATGCTCTTAGAAATGCTGCCAGAAGCTAGTGTCTGGCTATACATCACGTTTGCATAATAGATAAAGTGGACTCTACTCAGTAATGAATATGTTTCTCATCAAGGTGTTCAATAATTTTCAAACTGCATTTTTTTGTTAACTTTGGAGAAACCRCTTGTTATATTAGTTGTGTTGAGATTTCACAAACAACTGCAAAAAAACTCAATTTTCAATGGGGATTGAAATAAATACTTTCAAATGTAACTGACATAAAGCAAGATTTATTGATGTATTTATAACTTTCTTTTTGATTACAGACAGAACGTGTGCCTTTGCCATTTTATTGCTATGCAAATTCCACTCTGGAGCAATTTCTGTCCATTAACATTATAGTCGATGAAGTTTAAATATCTCAAATAAGATGAAACCTATAACAGAATTGGTTAAAATGCAAGAAGAGTGGGCTAATATTGCAAAGTCTAGATGTTCAAAGCTGTGTTGCATTGAGGTGGTGATTAGCTTCACTTGAGTGATTTTTAGGAGGTGTGATTCTTTTCCAAATCAGCGATTCTGTTTTTATATCTTTCACTTGGATGTTAAATGTTGTAAATACAGCTGGATAAAACTAAAACTGTGTATGTCTTCATTTCAGACTGCAAAGCAACAAAATGTGATTTTTTTTAAAAGGGAGTGATTCTTTTTATACCCACTGTAGATCCTCAGARATGTTGATACCCAGGAATTTAAATGACTAAATGCTCTCTATGTTTTTGTATTGTTTACTGACACGTTGTTAGCTGAAAACCATACTAACAGTTTCAGTAGGTCTATGGAGAACTATGGCGCCTACACCGCCTGTGGACCCGTTTGCTCTGTAAGCAAACTGGTTTGGATTAAACATAAGGGGGAGATTGGCCTTGATGTACTGATGTATTAGTGAGAGACTAGGGTCTCAACACTTCATGAGCACTTTTAAAAAGCTAAAAAAAAACAAAGATGGGGTGAGTGGATGGATGCGGCAAGAAATAACAAAATGGAATATGTGGTAATAAAAACACGTACAACAACAATGACATTTTGTACATAACAACATCAAATAATGACAACAATAAGAAAATATATAATATAAGCACAACCATCTTAAGGGTTTCTCTCCATCACTAAAAACCTTTCACTGAAGAAAGAGAAAATATTCAGTGAGTTGCAGTTGTTTGGGCAAAAATGTCTTGTTGCTATGTGCCAGAGGGGAATTCCAGATTAGTTTGTTTTAAAAACGATCAGGGGAGAAGATTACATTGTGATCATGTGATGCTCAGTGTCAAAACAAGTAGCGCATGCATGCTACACAATACTCGTTATTCATAAACCAAGACTTGCTCATTTTTCAAGTTAAAATTTATTTAAAATCTTTGCTCATTATTCTCGAGTTATGTTACTCGCAATTCAAGGTTCCACTGTATAAATATATACCGGTGCTTCTTCATAAATTTAAATTTAATCAAAAAGTTGATTTCTTTCAGTAACTCAATTAAAACATTATCAGGTCCAAGGTCAGCACAGTAATCTACCAGGACGTTTTAAAGCACTTTATACTTTCCTCTGTTGACCAGCTTTATGGTGATTCTTATTTAAAAAAGTACTAGTTCCTGGTTTAAAGACCATCTTATTCCTGTGTTCTTCTGGCCAGCAAACTCTCCCGACCTAAACTTCATGAAGAATCTATGGGGTTCTGTAAAGAGGAAGATGCGGGCACCAGACCCAGCAAGTAGTGGTTGAAGACCACTATCGGAGCAACCTGGGTATCCATAACATGTCAGCAGTGCCAAAGACTGATTGCCACTACTGCCGCACTGAGGCAGTAATTCATGCAAAGGTCAAGTACTCAACTGGGACCGTGTTGTCAGCACACAGTCATTTTTGACTGATTTGGCCAAGATGCAGCGCGTGGACAGCCAGCGGAAAAACACAGTGGAACCTGAACCTGTCTGCAGACCTCAGCAACCCCACAGATCAGCATCAAATTAGCGACCCAACGCAAAAAGAGACTGCTTATGTTTATGGTCCAAAGTTCTGTGCTATGCCCGTGTTGCTCCACATGTAGCTGCTGAAGAGCATGTAGTTGATTTGACTGGTATGTAACATAGGTTCTATTTCATGTTTTTTTGTTTGGGTGAATAATTAAAATGTCAAAACTGGAATATAATGAACATATTGTTCACTTTAACGCTGCAACACTAAAATATGCAGAAGCTAAGGCATGCAAGATAAGTTTGACAAAATGCCTGGGAATGTGCAGTGGGGCCATCCTGTAAATGCAAAAACAAGGCCCTTATTTTCAGGATATCACGCCAAGCTTTTCTAAAAATGTTGCCAGCTCTGTTAATAGAACTGTCAGGGGCTGGTGTGACTAAATGGGAGTGAACCCAATTGCAGAAAAATGGTGATTAAATTGTGTTGAAATATTTATTGGACACACTGAGGCTTGGGGGAACAGGTGCAGCAGGGGCAGAGGAGAGAAGCAGTGAGTGTGTGTGCTTAGTGACTGAGAGAGTGGGGAAACCTTTAGTGATAAGCGAGGGGGTGGGGTTATTATGTGAGGGAATCTCCACCATTCCAGATGCTGAGTGCAGGGAAATCTCTCAAAAAGGGTTCTTGCGAGTGATTTTTCGCTGCTAATCCGCTTAGCACACAGTGGTTGGAAGGTGGAATGTAGTGGTTGATTTCCTCTGTGAAAACAGAGGTCGCCGCGCTGCGCAAATGCTCTCCCCGAGATTTGCGACCACAGAAGTGCTTGTGTCGCAGGAAAAGCCGTACTTGCGAAGAAAGAGAAGCACAGGCTAGAAGAATCATTGTTACCAGGCGAGGGTCGGTATCTGGAAATCCAGCAGCGAGAGTAAACAATGCAAATCGTGAGTAAAAATCCGAAGTCCTGAGAGCATGCATAGAAGTACCAGGGGGCGTAGACGAGAGAAATCCGGGAAACAGGCAGGGTTGAAAACAGGCTAGGATAAACAGACAACTACTTTACAGAAAAACACGTGAGGCACATGACCGTGATACTGTGGCGCTGAATGGTTCTCTCAGAGTGCTTATAAAGCCGGGTGAATAATTAGTTGATCAGGTTAAGGCAGGGGTCTCAAACTCAGTTCCTGGAGGGCCGCAGCCCTACAGAGTTTTGTTCCAACCCTGCTCCAACATACATACCATGTAGTTTTCAAATAAGCCTTAATGACCTGTTTAGTTGGATCAGGTGTTTTTAATTATGGTTGGAACAAAACTCTGTAGGGCTGCGGCCCTCCAGGAATTGAGTTTGAGACCCCTGGGTTAAGGTGTGCGCTGTGACAGCTAGTCGTGCAGAGAGTCTGGAGTGGAGTCTTAGGATCTGGAGGTGCTAGGCTGATCTAGCTGGCTCATGACAAGAACACATTCAAAATTCTCCTGCAAACACGAAAGCACCAGACTTTTCTCAGGAAATAGATCTGACGCTGTCCTTTCATGTACTCTATATTCTGGGTAAAAAAAAATCTGATCCTGTGCAGACTTTGTAAGTTTGCGCACATACAAAGAAATTAATAGTCTGTAATTTTTATCATAGGTTTATTATAAAAGATAGAGATAGAATATTAACCAAAAATCCAGAAAAAGCAAATGATACAAAGGTTATATACATTTAAATGAGGAAAATAGGACTCAGGAAATTCTCACCCAAAATTTCACCATTGGCCCCTCAATGCAACAAAGTCGGAATGTAAATTTAGCAGAGACAGCTCCAAAGCATAGTATTCCACTTTCCATGGAAATATTATGCTTTGGGGCTTTTCTGCTAAATGTTCAGACCGACTTTTCTGCATTGAGGGGCTAATGGTGAAACCATGCTTGACTGTAGGGATGTTCTTAAGGACATACGGTAGTCAGCAATTTACTTCCTCAAGTCAAGTTGATGCCAGAGAGTTCAATTTCGGTCTCATCTAACCACAGCATTTAATTCCAATCCTTCTCTGTTCATTGGCAAACTTTAGACGGGCCTGTACATGTGCCTGCTTAGGGAGGGGAGTCTTGCAGCGCTGAAGGATTTCAAACCATCGTGGTTATGTTGTCAATGGGATGAAGTTTTCAGGACTAGTATTCCCAGGGTCTTCATGATATGTGATGTAAGACCTACTGGTCTGTCCTTGAGGAACTTTGGTTGTTATTTCTTACAAACCAGGACTAGACATGTTGTTTTTCATATAACTGGAATCGTTTTCAGCTTCAGGCTCAGATTAAAAATCCTCTAAAATAGACCACAAAGCTACTTAACACACTCTTTTGCAACCCTGACACTGGTATAACCAGGACCAGCAGCTATTTTATTTTATATGTTTTGAAGGTTATATACAGGGTGGGCCATTTATATGCCACTCTCCAGTGACATGCGGCGAGTGCTACACTGTGGGCTCTTGCTGAATGAAGCTAGGACAGCCACTGATGTTTGTTCATTAGTGACAGTTTTCATGCCTCCACATTTTGGCAAATCCAACACTGAACCAGTTTCATGAAACTTAGTAAGCAGTTTGCTAACTGTAGCATGGGAGATGGGTGGTCTCGTAGGCTGTACAGTGTTATGGCATAATGGTTAGCACTCCACATGGCGGGCAAGACACATAACCACTGCACCACAAGAGATCTATAGAGTAGCCACTGGTGGAAGTTTTACATGAGTTATTGTTACGTACTCAAACTTATTATTCATTCAATTATATTGGTTAACAGTACTCAATGTGTTCAATTACTTTGAGCATTAGGGTTTACAGTGGAGTGTACTTGTTTTCATGTTCAACTTCAATGTTTTTTTTTTACTCATTACACTATTGTAGAGCAAATATCAATAGCTCTGATTAAGATTTTTCATGCTTGTTGTATAAAATATACAGATGTGGAAATTACCATTATTGTAGTATTTCTTCGATACAGCATATTGTTTTGACTTTTTTGAAAGTAATGCCTGTGCATGTGGCCTTGATGAGGTATTTTTGTCAGTGGTGTAACATGCTACATTCATGGACGTATTTCGCAATTTGTCCGTGGAGGAGGAGTTGAAAGAACGAGTTTTGTGTCTGTAAACAGTCAGAGTCGTATATTTCACAGTATACGAACAAACACACAAAATCTCATATCTGTAAACTGTCGTGGTTGTAGATTTTGAAATCTGACTCGGGCAAAACACAGAATTACTCACAAATCTTTTTTTTTTACTTAATTATTTTTGACTTAATTATTTTTTTGACTTAATTATTTAAAAAAAACTGAGATGACGGAAAATGTCACTTTGCGCCACCTGGCGGTCGTTTAACGAATTGCCTTGAAATACAGCTGATTTATTTTGGCCGCTGTCGTTTTGTCGCAGCGGTTAGCGCGACGGCAATAGACATTCCCCTCTTCACACATCTGTATGATCCTGGTAATCAGGGGACTTATAGCACAGAAGTTGGATTTAACCAGAACTGCTGGAAAAGGGTCCAGAGCACAATTTGATGTGCATCTTTCTGATAATGACCTCAACCTCTTGCTGCGAAACGTCAGAAAAACAGCTGAAATGTTGAAAAATTATATTGTATATATAAAAATAATAAGTCACATTTCAAAATAACTAATTAAGAATTAAATTGTTCTTAAAATATTTAGGGACACAGCACAAAAAAAAATCACACTGTGATACCTTTTAAATTCATACTGTGACACTGTTGGCATTTGTCAAGAGAACAACAAGAAGAAAGCAAATACGTATCTTAGATAAGCTATGGTCCATAGATAAGATGTGCTCTAATCATGCACAAAGGGTAAAGTGGCTATCAGATGGAATTCTTTTAAAAAATTAATCATAAATGAGAAATAAGAGCCAGAGAACCTGGAGGTATTGATTTGCCTGTAAACAAACTGGGATTCCCAGAAGTGTAGATCAGCAAAGCTTTCAGACTGAGGGAAAGGATGCGGGATTGGGGCGTGTTGAAAGGGAGGTGGGGGTGGGGGCTGGGGCAGATAAAGGAAAAGAGATAAGAGAAAGAGGGTGTGACATAGGAAAAAATAAAGAAATAACACAAGAAAGGGAAATGGCAGAGGATGACTACATTAGAAGCAAAAGGTAGAGAGAATAATGAATATGGGAATTAGGTAATAAAATTTATGAGGAAAGAAAAATATTGGCATTGGGTAAGAGGGAAGTGAGAAATAGCAACAGACAAACTAAAACATGTATTAATTCATTTAGTGGATAGAGTAAGAAGAAAATGCAAATGTATCAATGTCTGTGACCTGTACATGTTGAGCATTTTTAGCTATTTTGTGCACAGTGATGTAAAACATGATGCACCTCCTCAATAAACAAGTAAATTAGTAAATCAGTAATATATACTGCTCTCATGACCATGTACCCTTGTCATGAGCAAACCACAAAATATACCATCTCTTTAGAAGTGTTTATTAATTGAGAATCCAAAATTAGACTGCAATGCAAAACAGACATTGAATTTTGAATGAAGTATGAAATAAAATCACCATCCAAAATTCTTGTGCGTAAAAAAAAAAAAAAAAAGATTTGTGAGTAATTCTGTGTTTTGCCCGAGTCAGATTTCAAAATCTACAACCACGACAGTTTACATATATGAGATTTTGTGTGTTTGTTCGTATACTGTGAAATATACGACTCTGACCGTTTACAGACACAAAACTCGTTCTTTCAACTCCTCCTCCACGGACAAATTGCGAAATACGTCCACGAATGTAGCATGTTACACCACTGTCAAAAATACCTCATCAAGGCCACATGCACAGGCATTACTTTCTGAGGGAGGAGGAGTCGATTCGCGCATGCGCCCCGTCACAGTTTTAAACCACCGGCGCCAAAATTGAGTTTAGCAAACAAGGTGTTTTTTTTTCACAGATTYGGACGTTTAAGAGAAGTAAAATTACTGAGATTTTTAACTATAGTAGGCAAGATTTAAGGAATTTAAAACAGCGGGTGGGGTCATGCGCCGTATCAATTTCTCTTTCCTCATATAGTAATATATTTCAGAGTTGTACTGTAACAAACACACAAAATCTCTGACAAAACACAGAATTACACACAAATAATTTTTTACGCACAATTATTTTTGACAGTTATTTTATTACATATACAAGAGGTTAGTTAAACTCACAAACTCATGTTAAAAATAACCAATAGTTTATTTTTTATTTAATTAATTAGTTTCTAAATTTGGAATTCTAATGTTGTCAGGATAGTCGACAAACTAAAATAATATATGTTGTATGAACCAATTGCTAATTATTGATGAAATGGCTACTAGAGTATGTAATATGTAGTCTTAAAGACAATTTATGTAGTTATAAAAAACATTGCTGTTTACCTTTTTTTTTTTAAACTTGAGAGCAGACTCCTAACTCAAAAACCTCAGCTTTTCAATCCAAGCAAACATTACCTGTCATAGGTCATAAGATTGATTATCTTATCTTAAGAATGTGAAATGTATATCAGAATAATAGTCAACAGAAATATTGAATTCAGCTTTTATTTTTTAACACATTCCCATAGGGTCTGAGGTTTACATACACCTACTTAGTATTTGTTAATCTTTTGCCTTGGGTCAACATTTCAGGTAGCCTTCCACATGCCTCTCAAAATATGTTGCTCGAACTCTAAAGTAATGAATCATTTTCTATTCTATCACAGAGTCAATACATAAAATAAGGCACAATCAATGTAAAACATGATAAAATATAAATGAAATAGTAGGAATATTGTTATAATTATGGAAATCCCTCACCTGCAAGAATCAATATTAGCACAATTCCCCTTGTGAGTCTTAATAAACCTGACTACACTATAGGTAGGAGCTAGTAATGAACAACTTCTTTTCTCTTCAATCTCTGTAACTTTAACTCTGTAACTTTTACTCTGAGTAAATGTTTAATGAGCTACTTTTTACTTTTACTTGAGTATATTTTTATAATGGTAACAGTACTTTAGTACATTTTATTACTCGTTCCACCTCTGCCCTACACCATACTAATGAATTATTGTGGTTTAAAACCAGGCGTTTGTTTCATTGTCCAACTCTGTACTGTATACAGTAGGTAGTGAAAGGGAATGTCTATTACCGCCATGCAAAACGACGGCGGCCAAAATAAATCAGTCGCATTCTGTTTCATTCGTGAAATGACCGCCAGGTGGCGCAAAGTGACATTTTAATTTGATGCATTTTTCAAATTATGATTAGAGTCATAAAAAAGTCATATGTCGTATCGAAGAAATATCAGTGATGGTAATTTATACATCTGAGTACTTTATACAAAAAACATGAAAAATCAGAACCAGAGCTATTGACATTTACTGTAAAATAATTTTATTTGTACAAAGAATGAACTATTATATAGCCCCTGTTTGTATCAGTTTATTGTTATTATTTAAAAACAATGTTACATTTAAAGACATTAAACTTTAAAGATAGAAATAACTGGAAAAATAGACTTTCATAATAAAACATTAAAATAACAAAAAAATATATAAACTCTAAAAATGCTAGGTTGTTTCTGTAAACACCTGGTTGGTTTATTTTGACCCCACAACTGGTTTATTCTTCATTCTCTGGTTTCTCCAAACGGCCTGCAAAATGTTCTAGTTATTACTGTTATTGTGTCACAAAGTTTAGTTTTAAGAGTAGTTTAGCCGAGAATGCATGTGTATAGCTCATAACCTTCATTGGTTATTAAAGATACTTTAAAACAAGCCGCTCTAAAATTAGAACGTAAATGATGGCAAACTAATTAATTGTTTGACGCCAAACAATTTAGTAACAATACTAAATTGTTAGTATTCCAAATAGCATGGAAGGAGAGCATCCTGAACTATGAAAAAGCTCTCAGTGATGCTAGATCAACGTATTTCTTCACTCTTATAGCAAATAACAAAAATAACCCGAGGTTTTTATATAATACCGCAGCTAAATTAACTAAAAACCAGACCACTGCAGAAATCTCCACAACAACATCATGCAGTAGTGAGGATTTCATGGAGTTTTTCAATAACAAAATCATAAATATTAGGCAAAAGTAAGCCTTTGAATTTAAGTAACACAGATAAACTAACCACATCACAGCAGAACTTAAAAATCTCCCCTTGAAATGAGAGAAACTAATTTCACCCATCTCTTCTTCAAAATCGTCAACCTGTATATTATATCCAATACCGACACATTTTCTCAAGCAGATAGTACCAGCAATAACGGAACCCCTGTTGAAAGTAATTAACTGTTCACTCAACAGTGGGTAAGTTCCCAAATCCTTTAAATTAGCAGTTATTAAACCGCTAATCAAGAAACCTGACCTTGACCCTTGTCAGCTTTCTAATTACAGGTAATTCTAATTACCGATATCAAACATTCCCTTCATCTCCAAGATTCTGGAAAAGATAGCATCACAGCAGCTATGTACAGATGTGTGAAGGGGAGAATGTCTATTACCGTCGCACTCACCGCCGTGACAAAACGACAGCGGCCAAAATAAATCAGTTGCATTTCAAGGCAATTCCTGAAATGACCGCCAGGTGGCGCAAAGTGACATTTTCCGTCATTTCATTTTTTTTTTTTAATAATTAAGTCATAAAAAAGTCTAAACAATATGCTGTATTGAAGAAATACTACAGTAATGGTAATTTCCACATCTGTATATTTTATACAACAAGCATGAAAAATCTTAATCAGAGCTATTGATATTTGCTGTACAATA
>QMIH01001482.1:154302-165168 GCA_003987875.1 Clarias batrachus
ACAAAATACAATTATAAGAAATGTTCTTAAGCAGTATGATTATTGTCCAACATTAATGCATGGTCATATAAGTGTCCATCTCAGAAAAGAAAGTCCATGAGCAAAATGTAAAGTCTTATCTGTTGACTGTAGATTCGAGAAATGGTGAAAATGCTAATGTAAATTGATGATCTCCTCAGGAAATGTCAATAATCCATTGGGCAGTTGCAATTTTGCACCCAAAACTCCAAAAATCCTACTTTCCACACAGCAGCACACATTTGTAGGGTAAACAAAAAAATCCTCTACAAAAGAAAACAATTGATTAACCAAACTCTCCAACAAAACATTTGAATAAATAACTTCTCAAAACATTAACCCTCTTAACTGCTATACAAAACCCCAAAAAAATAGAAAAATGCACATTAAACTCACGGTTGAGCAGCAAACAAATGTTTCCCCAAACCAGGATCTTCAAGAAACATAGCATCTACCATGAGGCAAAAACGGAATCTACCTCTCGCTCTACTACTTCCTGTTTTATTTAAACTAGTGCGTTGCTATTGGTGCCCCTAGTGGTCAGGATGAATAAACAATTTGTATTCATTAAACCATGTAATAAGACATGACTGTTACAATGTCGCTCCTGAGTTGCCAGTGATCGAGACCCCTCTGCCCTCTGGACCTGTCTACCCCGTCTTGGAGTCCTGCTTCTGATTGGAGGTCTTGTCTGCCTGGGATGCGTGTGGTGGCTAGGGATGGTTTTCACAAAGTCTTGTCCTTGACTGATGCAGATAGCTGTTCTCTGGGGACCTGTGACTTCAGTCATTTGATAGCTCAGGACTGGAATTTCCTACAGTCTACCTCCAGGAACAAACGACTCCATTTAATTTAAACACATCTCCTGTTATACTGAACTTCCAGTCTTACACATTATTATGCTGATCAACCCCTGCTGTCCGCTTTCACCGAGATGAGGATGGGTTCCCTGTTGAGGCTGGTTCCTCTCAAGGTTTCTTCCTATTACCATCTCAGGGAGTTTTTCCTTGCCACCATCGCCCTTGGCTTGCTCATCAGAGACAATCTTATAATTTAGATTCATATACATTCACATTTCATACAAACTTACTTTTTTGATTGTGTAAAGCTGCTTTGCGACAATGTCAATTGTTAAAAGCGCTATACAAATAAAATTAAATTGAATAATATATTATTACATTTCTGTAAGTTTTGTAGTTGGGTTGTGAGCCAGACTAACACAAACAATAGAAAATGAAAAATATTTGCTGTAATTGTTTTGGGACTAGTGGCATGGTGGTGCAGTGGCTAGCACTGTCGCCTCACAGCAAGAGGGTTCTGGGTTCAATCCCACTGGCTGGCTGGGGTCTTTCTGTGTGGAGTTTGCTATTCTCTCTGGGAAATCTGGCTTCCTCCCACAGGCCAAAGGTTGCATAGTAGGTGAATTGGTTAATTGGTAAATTTGCCCATAGGTGTTTGTGTGTCTGTATATGTTAGCGCTGCTGGGTTGTACAAGAAAATTCCTGGCAACTTAAAAAAGGAACTATAGTACAACAGTTATGAATTTAAACAGATTCTCGCCATATTAAAATTAATTAAGTTTAATAAATTTGTGGTTTCATTTTCGTAACTCTTGTGTGTATTCTTTCATACATAATTGATTTGATAATTGTTACCAAACAGAAAAAACTTCAAACTCATAGGTGCAAGACAGTCTGAATTAGAGGTTCTCTCCCAAGAAGAACCTAACCTCAGCCCAGTGGAGACTGCTTCAGAGGCACTTGAGGAGGAGATCAGGGACCTCAGGGAAGAGATTAAAAGACTGCAGGATCGGCAGAGTGTAGCATCTTCCGCAGCCAGTAAAGATCTTGAGACCCAAGTCAATGCTTTAATTAAGGTCAACACCAGGCTGCGCAAAATGGTAGTTAAAGGTAACTTTAGCTTTTAGATTAAAATAGGGATTCTTTTAGATTGTATAAATCACTGTCTCCTTATTTTTGGTGTTATTCTTAGATATAGGCCTATCTATGTCTACGTTTTAGGGGAAATCTAAAGATGTAGTATAGGGTTTCCTGTAAAACCAAAAATTAACCTAGGGCTAAACACTGGAGTGGGGTTTGCCTCAACTCCCCACTGAGGTAAAATTGGTCTGGCAGAGACYCTGTAATGCCTTCAGAATCCCTCACCAACACATTTTGCTACACTTTGAGAAACCAAAAAATGAGCGGAGGTGTATTTAGTTTTTTACATGTTATGCATTTACAATTTGTTTGGAGTCCTGTTGTATTAAATTTGGTGAGCCATATTTTCCAGAAATTCCATGACTCTCAGTGGCAGTGAAGAGCCTCATGGCGGATAAGAGCACAGCCCTGCTGAAAAAAAACAGCATAGRCCAGCATAACTGGTTAACATTATACCAGCATATGTTGTGTTTTGGTGCTGGTATGCTGGTGCTTGTATGCTGGTCACTTTACTGATTCTGGTCCACAGCATACCAGCATGTATTTTGCTGGTATGCTGGTGACCACCATTATAGTGCCATGATACTATGCTGTTCACCACCCCATCTAACGTTGGTACTGTATAAAAGCCAGAATACATGAAAGATTGTCATCCAATATGTAAAATATAAAACAGAATCAGTATAAAGCTTTATTGGCCAACACAAACAACAAAAACATTGTGTAATATGTAACAATATGTACAATATGCACATTTATAACAATATGATAATTTAATAATGAACAGCAAATAAGTTTTGATAAAAAAAAAAAAAAACATAAACAAAACATGAGACCAACCTCTCAGGGACAGTTTCAAACAGTTACTTTCACACCACAGAAGTGTAAATGAGTGAGCTTAGCCCTCACTCTTTATTTAGGGGTCTGCAGGTTTATGGGTCCTGGAGTAGTTCTGACATGTCCTGACATTTGTGTATTTTTCTTACTTATAAACATATAAATGACCTTACTTATAAACATATAAATGTCACCTCTTTCACGTAGTGAAAAGTAAGTGTCCGGGATTGAGGGAAGAGTGACACAGATGATCTTATACACAGAAGGCACATTTATGGCATACTGTAAATATGGCCGTGCAAACACATTCAGGGTAAAACAGTGGGAACAGGAACAGTGCACTATGAAGAAAGGGTGTTAGGTTTGTAAAAAAAAAAAAATCTTTGTGCCTCTCTTGAAAAGCAGTTCTTGTTTAACTCAAGACACAAGTGAACATCGCATACCTGGCATTTCCATGGTGTTTATGGCTGTTTACCATAAACTGATTTGCAATTCACACAGACCCTGTGAACAGAAGTGGTAACATTCCTGGCATCTGAGGTCAGTCCATGTGCTGGTTGTGCGCAGTCACAGGTGAAGCCTTATCGTGTGGTCAACCGCTTAAAAATATACAAGAGATCCATCCCGAATCGAGACCCCAGTCGTGGTCGAAGTTCCCATGACATAGTGATGGTCCGTCTGTAACTTGCCTTATCAGGAGGTGATTTCAGCAGTTGGGTTATGTTGAATAATCCATATCTTCCTCAGCATGTACATGCCTAAACCCATCTGGGTCGACTATATTACCATCCATTATATTAACATTGTCTATGTCCATTGTACTCATTTAGCTCCAACACTACAACAAACACACAAAAAAAGATCCTCACACAGATCACCACTATGTAACGATCTGCCTCCTTGACTAACCTGAGTTACATAGTTGAGTGGTCTTTATTCTTAGTGTGGGCATTGTGTTAAAACCCAAGAGCAAAAAAGACATGACACAATAACCAATTAATTAACCCAATTGTTTATTATACAAAAACTAAACAAAAGGGGGCACCAAAGAAAAAGAAAATGTATACAATAAATATATATTTTATCATGTGTAACACTTGCGTAAAAATCATAAGAAAACTCTGGGTGTGCATCAGAAAAAGTGGGTGTGCCACAGGTATTTTCAGATTAATGTGCAAAAACTATATAATAAAACTATATAAGATACATACCCTTTATAAGACTCTACATTTATTTAAGTGCACTCACAATGACGACGTAACGTTATAATTTTGTAAAATAATGAAAGCAAACAGCGACACAGCTCTATTATCAGTGAACTTGAGCGGCCCAGAAAATGAACCGAAACTCTGTGTACGCATGCCTCACAGACGTGAAAAATATATACTTATAGAAAGCAAAATGTCTGCTTTTATATAAACTAATGGAAAACAAATTGCAGATTATGTMATTTGTATGAAACGTGAATTATTGCCGCATCCACTGCTGCGGAGATGACAAGATGACGTAATCATCTTCATAGCCACTTCACTTCACTTTCTTATGATTTTTATGCTATTTTACAAATGGAAAATAGAAAAATATAAATATATATATTTTTTATTTGGTTTATTTTTTATTTCATAAAATCTAAAACTAAAACATTATATAAAAATATCAAGAAAATGATTGTGTGTAGAGTAATTGAAAAACACAATGTATGTTATAATAAGGAAAATCACAATTTCTTCCATTCCATGGATTAAAAACATTTGTCAATTTTAGAATCTAGAATCCAGAAGATTTGAAGTTTACACAAATTTAAGAAGAGGCCTGAAGCACTGCAGGTCTTCAGAAAGGCCTCAGATCCAAGAAGGTCTTAAAGTGGGGAGGGGTGCATTTTAGTTTTTCTGAATGTATAGGTGAGAACAGCTAAATCACACCTGGGGAGGGGTAAATTATTTGCATTTGAATGTTGTCTGACATTGTAAAGAACACTAACACTAAAACAACAGCAAACTACAATAAATGGGAATAAGAGGCCCTGATTATACTGCATAAATATTATTTAGTCCAAGAAAATTCCTCTGCGCTCTCGAAAAGCGCTGATTTAAACTACGTAGGAAATTAACAAAGAGAATTACGATGCCAGCTCAACACCCCGAGCCTCATTTAAAACCTCATTTAAATAAAATTAACAAATATTGTAAGCAAACAAAAATAGCCCAGAATTTATAAAGCACTTTTATTTAGACTATTAAAATGGATTTTTTCAATACAAATCTTATAATGCCCATATGACAAACATTCCCCATCTTAATATTTTATATATATATATATATATATATAAGACAAGGATGGAATCAACCACCCGGTTTGTTACTTTTCAAAAAAGTTCAGTAAAAGTCAGCGCAATTATTCAACGATAGAGAAAGAGGCCCTGGCCTTGTTGTTAGCGCTGCAGCACTTTGAGGTTCACAACCCGCTAACTTTTATTTCTCGCATGTGCAATCAGAACCAGAGGTTGATGAGATGGTCTCTTATCATTCAAGACTACAATCTTGACATTAAGTATAAAAGAGGTATGGATAATGTGGTGGCAGATGCATTGTCTCGAGCGTAAATATTTCTACAGTATATTGTTTTGATTTTGTCAAACATGAATGTTTGTTCTTAAGGGGGTGGGTGTTACGTCCCGTAGTATTTTGGTGGGAGGTCTTGTGTTTTGGCTCCCATATTTTTCAGGTCCTGGGATTGGACATCGTCCCTGCCAATCACCGTTCCCAGTGCGACAGCGAATGCCGTGGGAACCAATGAGGCGGCCCCAGCAGAGTATAAGAACCCGAAAGTGATGCAGCCAGCGCGCGGCTTCTTTCTTTCATTCATGATTATTGTTACGGCAATTCTGGTATCGTTACGTCCGGTGTTTCAAACATTGTGGCGGCGATTTGGTACGCTAAAATACTAGCGGAGTGTGTTTTTGTTTAGCTACGCCCAGCGTGAGTTCGCGGACGTATCTCCAATTCGCGGTGTGGAGTCAAGGTTAGTAGGCCCTAGGGTGTACATAAGCAGCACGTAGAAGATAGCGCTGTTTAGACACACTAGTTAGGAGTGAGAGCTATTTGTTGTATTTATGTTTTGGTTAGCCAGTGTAGTCAGCGGGCATCTTACGCCCTAGTTTTGTTTTCGTTTTGTTTGTTAGGTAAGACTGACTGCCGCGCTTTAGTTAGAAGGTGTTTTTGTTTTATTTATTTCTTTGCTTTAAGCTCTGCTCGTGGCTCCCACTGTTGAATTTGTGATTCTATTTGTTGTATATATATTTTGTAAATATAATTTATGTCTCATTGTACTTTAGGTCTCCACTGTAATTACGGAGCAATTGGGTGTGTGTTTTTGTGCTTCGTTCACTAAAGGTTTAAGCTCATTGCCAGTCTTGAGTCTGCCTCATTTTTTTTTTAATGTAATTAGTGACGGTAGTGTTTATATTTATATTTCTTTCTTTATTATTTTTTCTTATGTCGGTTTCCTATATCCCCTAGACACATAGAGCTAACCTAACATCTGCATAGGGAACCGTAACAGTATCATACCTTCAATTATCTTCTTTTTGAAATATGTCAAAATCTGTGGTTGAACTGTTCAATTCGTCGTAGCAACGTCGTTCAATTTCGTGCAGCAAACAGCACGAAAAATTACTAAGATTTGTTTCAGCTTGTGAGAAGCATGTTACAATATTGAATCACCATTATTCATAGTCTGTAAATGAATGTACATAGAGTTTTAATATTTCATTTTCATGATAAATTTCGAGCGCGCGTGTGTGTGCGCGCGTGTGTGTGTGTGCGCGCGTTTGTGTGTGCATATGAGAGAGAGAGAGAGAGAGAGAGATATTGTGCTTTTAGATGATCGCTCACCTTTTAACCTGACATTATACAGACCCCATTGATGTTCCCATTGCTTTTCTACTGCACACCCCCATGTCCTGTGGCTCACCCAGCTGTCCTACTGTCTGAGGAGCAGGCAATAGTTCTGCAAAGGACTCAAGACACAATACAGACATTTAAAGAATGCACATACAATATGACAAAGCATAAAATTGTGTCAGCTATTAACCTTTAATTCTTCCGGCACTTCCAGTATAACAACACTAAGACAGTCCATCAATTGATCATTGCATCTCTAATGGACACTGCAACCTTAATGTATAGAGACTAGGTAGATATCCTGAGTCACTGAAGGCATCATCCGTGACCTTTTAAAGGTTCAGAGCCCCATTAGCACAAATGAGCTGAAGACAACTCCTCTGTCCTGCAGACTATTTTAGCGTATAGTGTTTGCAAGTTTCTTTACCAAAATTACAATTTGACCTTCATCATAACCTTAGCATGACTTCTAAAAGTGTGTGAGAGCAAAAGGCTTGTTTGCATTTATTTTCTAAGGTTTTTTTTTACTATATAGTCAGTTGTTAATATGTGTTCCCATTGAAAGAGAGGGGCTTTTTATTTTTGGCAGTCCTTGCTTTTAATAATTATGTATCCAGTCTTTTTTCTTAAAAGTGAATACATAACAAAAACAAGAGTTTTTAAAATGTATAAATACGTATGGTGATTAATACACAATACTAAACTGGTGTAAAAGACTAATTAAAACTTTAAAAGTTGTTCAGTAACCAAGTTTCTTCCAACAGTTGTAAAGAAAAAATTAATCTCAACTAAATGTTTTAATGATAGAAGCAAAGGCAATGTTTAAAAATAATAAAGTAATATTAAAAAATGAGTAGAAGGTCAATGAGATGAAGTACTCAACAAAAAAAAAAGAAAAAAGACAAAGTAAAACAAAGAATACAAAAGAGTATGCTAAGTTAGCCTAAAACATTATTGTTTGTCTATGTAAACTTTAAATATACACTTAAATCAAAGGCTGATAAATGCATCCACAGATATGAGCAGATTTATTGATAAAACTGTAGACATATTCCCCCAGAAATGCAACAAACAAATATATAGTCTACTCGCTGAATACAACACGACAGCGCACTCCAAGGTGAACACCCACACAACCCCCAGTTACTGTAATGCCTCTTCTCACCTTTCATTCACGATATGTGTTAAATTATCAAACCCGTTTCGCTGATGGGGGACTTTGCCCAATTGACAAGACCGAGCAGACATTTCTGCATAAAATGTATTTTGCCAACAAAACATAAAATAAATAGAAATAAAATATTTAATGGTACCATTAAATTAGACTTCATAGTTGGATTTGATACTTTGAGTGTAATTCATAAATTTACTGCATATATTCAGATTTTGTAAAATAACGAAACCCGTTTCTTTCCTAGACCTTTTGTCCACATCAATGAACTGAAGCTCAATACAATTTTTCATTTTAATCTGTAATATTTAAGTGGAATATATTTTGCGTACAGTGGAACCTCAGATTGCGAGTAACTCGGTTTACGAGTGTTCCGCAAGACGACCAAAGATTTGTAATAAATTTTGAAACGAGCGCGTCTTGGTTTACGAGTGCCGAGTTTTTTGACACCGACACACACACACACTCTCTTGCCTTTACACCCCCCCTCGCCGACTTCACACAGACACACACACTCTGCTCTAGACAGAAACTCTGCTCTGTCACGATTCTATTCAAAGGTAAGGTGCTGGTTCATTTTTTTTTTTCCTTTACAGCAGTGATTCTGTTAGCCTGTGCTCACCCGAGTGTCATTAGAGAGATTTATTTTTTTCCCATTTAAACAGTGTTTCTGTTGTGTGTGTGTTTGTTGTGAAACTTAAATAGCGAGGTGGGGGGGAGGGAGGAGGAGTTTTATTGTGTAAGACAAGGTGAGGGAAGGTGTTAATTCCACACCCACACACATACCCACACACACACACAAAGGTAAAGTGCAGGTTAATTTGTTTTATTTTTACTTTATATATTGTATTAATATTTTGTGTTTATTTTTTTGGGCTGTGGAATGAATTGAGTTTTCATTATTTCTTATGGGAAGATTTGATTTGCTTTAGTTTACGAGTGTTTTGGAATACAAGCCTGCTTCTGGAATGAATTATGCTCGTATTCCAAGGTTCCACTGTATATGCCTAAATATTCCTTTTTTATTTTATACAGGTGTATTATGTTTGGTCAGCATTATTGCGAGGCGCGATGAGTGATGGGAAATGTTTAATTCTCTTTTCCGGTGAAGTGAAGACCTGTTGTTCAGTTGTTCCCTACACCGTTACAGTTCCATTTGAACTGACCAGTTTCACTCCCTGCAGTTTGGAATCACACTTTCCATGGCTGAACACCCTGTGAAGTATACTGCAGGGTACTTCAGGCCAATCGTAATGCATCTTGAGTATCATGAACTATGTGTGTGCACGTGTCTCATAGGTGTATCTGCACAGAGAGATGTGTGCACGTGCGCCTCATACAGTAGGTGTGTGTGCACGGAGAGTATGTGTGTGTTTCTGCGTGTTTCATAGGAGTGTGTGCATGAAGAGTTTGTGTGTGTTTGTGCCTGCATCTCATATGTGACATTCATATGAAATACAATTCTTATGCACACAAAAAAATAAACTACAAAGAAAAAATATGTTATATTATTTTATGCCTTGAATAAAGCGGCTCACATCAGAGTGTGCTGTTGTGTTGGAAAAGCCAGCATTTATTTAGCAAGTAGCCTACATATTTGTTTTTGTTGTATTTCTGGGCTATTTCAGCTATTATTTCCAGCCGTGGTCAAATAATGGATGAAATAATTATTCACTGCTGGACACAAACTGAAAAAAAAGTATAATATAATGATTATTATTATAAAAAGCCAGAAGCAACTCATGTGCATATAACAATATTTACTTAAAAACATTGTTTTTTTTTTCATTCATGTCTTTTGATGGTGCACAAAGTTGACACATTTTTACGTTTTAACGAAGATATGTTGACATATTCACGAATCAGGACATTCGCATAGTTAACACTATCAGRTAGCCTACTGTAAGGAAATTGAATACATCTGTAGCTTACAAGTGCCATAAGCATTTTATCAGCATCATGTGTGCATGTACACCCTCTGTCTCTTCTGGCAATATCTGTCTGCTCTAAACTGTAGCTTGTTCCATCCTCTCTCTCTAGTCTGATGCTGCTAGGCCTAGCCTTTTCACTGGCCACCTGTGCTGGCATACAGCATGTATAATTTTTTTCCATGTGATATATTTCACAATTGAAAACTACAAAGCACACTCTAGTGACACTGAAAGTACTGATCTCAATGAGATCAGAACTATTATGTAAGAAATAAATTGAATAATAGAAAATCATGTTTATTTTCTCTTTTCTTTGTACATATTTTGAATCTGTTATTTTTACTCAAAATCTGCAGTAACATTTTATTAACATATTAACAATGCAAATTAAAATGGCCAATTTATTAATAATCCTCCAACACCTAACTAGTCATACCACCTCTCTATYTTGAGTATCATTTTGCTTGTTTTTGCTGCTGTGTTTTAATAGCTATCCTGCCAGCTAGACTTGCTGCACTGATCTATCTCATCACAGAGCGTATTAGAGGATAATAATCTTATACTTCACCACATTTTTCTTCCTGGTGGACAGATAATGGAGAATTTATCTCAGTATTGATTTAAAACGTAACCAATTACAGTTATCCCAGTTGGTACTCATTTAGGTTGTGGGGCATACAGTACAATAGAGTAGTGAGTAGCTTGTGTGTGTGTGTGTGTGTGTGTGTGTGTGTGTGTGCGTGTGCGTGTATATACACACTGTAATCTAGCAATGCTTTTAAATCAATATTTGGTGTGACTACCCTTTGGCTTCAAAAGCATCAATTTATACACTTGCACACTTGTAGAAAATCAGGGATTTTGTAAGATCAGAGTCAAGTGTATGATTATAACAAGCAGGTGCTAACCCTGCGTTCACACCGCATCAAAGTTTGCTCTCGCCGTCCGGCCGCCGCGCCTGTCACCGCTTGTCGTTGCGTTTCGCCGCTCTGACGTAGAACAAATGCCTTTCTTGTATTTAAAGGGGCTGCAAAGCAATCAAGCTTGTTGATCTTATGGAGACTGAC